>CM077261.1:7177793-7222793 GCA_039654775.1 Spinibarbus caldwelli | reverse complement strand
ACACACCAACAGTCTCTCAAACTGGGTTATGTCTTTATCATTAATAAACAGACTTCAAAAGGCTGTGAATGATAGGCTGGGGGTTGGGGAGCGGGGCACATTAATTATTCTCTGTTACTGAGCGGGTCCTAAAGTGTAATGGTCTCCCTCCCCTGCAGAATGACTAGGGGTCTATTTCAGCAGGGAGAAGCGTTTACGTCTCGGGGTTAATGTGTGATATCTATGGGAAAGATCAGCCAGGAAGCTGTTGAAGCCCAGCAGGGGGGCTTTCTCCTCTTTCCTTCCCCCATTTTCCCCTCTTCCAACTCCCACTATCTTCCTGAATTCTCTTTTCAGGCTCATGCTTCATTATCCACACTTATTATTAATCGGAGGTTTTTCTTGCTGCGTTGGTTTGAGTGAAGGAAAAAAGCACAGATCGATAATTTGCCGGAAAAAAATCGTTTCAGTTCTAAATGTGTTGCTCAGATCAGTCATCGCCCCTTCGCTGTGAACTCGAGACGCAGATGCTAACTACTAACCTGCGGTGGCAATCGATGACCAAATGCGGTACGCGAGCGGAAGAAAATAGGATCAGCCTCGTTCTCCCTCTCATTTTCTCTCAGTCTGTCTCACTTTGTTTGAGGTTTCGATTCATTGGATTTCAGGGCTGTGAGATGTGGAATCCTAGAGGAGAAATACTGGGTGAGGCAGTTCATAATGGTGACAACTCTTGAGGAACCCATGGAGATACAGATTTTTTGATTGATAAAGGACTGGTTCATTTAAAAAAAGTAAAAAAAATTGCCATTGTTCATACACCCTCAAGTCGTTTCAAACCGGTTTCACTTTTTCTTCTATGCACCACAAAAGTGCAGAGTGTCTGAGCTCCAAACTCCAAAAAGCAGCATCAAATCATCATAGAAGTCTTCTAAAGTAAGCAACAGACCAAAATTTAAACAATATTCACTGACAATCACTCTCAAATCTCATTCTTGCTTGTATTCGATTAAAGTGCCCCTATTAGGCCATTTGATATCTCCTACTGTAGGTTTACATGCATGCAAGGTCAAACAATGCTTTTGTTTTCTCAAAATATGCATTTAATATCACCTCATTTTCCAGTGATTCTCAAACAATTCGTTCGAAGCAGTTCTAAGATTCAATCTCTTTAAACCCCTCCTCCCATACTCTGCTCTGATTGGTCAGATGACCCAGTCTGTTGTAATTGGTCTACCATGTACAGCGCATGTCAGAAACGATATGCACATTGCCATAGTTCGGTCGTTTGACCATTAAATAGAAAATATAGACATCTATTATTTATCATACTTATAGTTTGAGATTCAGTGGAGCCAGCTGGTCCAAATAAATGAATCCAGCAATGAACTCCCCAAGATTAGAGAAGTAGTCATCAGTAAAATGACATGTTTGCGGCTGGCTAACGTAGGCACGCTTTATGCAAATGTGTTACTCCGTAATGTGTAGCCATCACGGAAGTGGGATTCAAATTACTAACAACTCGTTTACACTTCAGAATCGATTCTTTCTTTTGGGAGACAATAACTTTATTTATTGTGCACTTTTGGCTTTACAATTTTGCAGATTGTTTACATTCACCTACAGCTACGTTATACACTGCATGAAAGGCAGTATTCGAAATGGCATGGGGCACTTTAAAAATGGTGGCTTTAGACACTTGGCACCAGTTTCGACGTCATTTAAGGGTACAGTATGTGATTTCTGAGAAACGCTGTTGATATTTGAAATCACCAAAACAAACAACTCCACCATCATGATTGGACACGCCCCTTACTGGTGACTGGCTAGAAGTGTGTTTTGGTACTCGTTCTGATACACTTTCAACACCGTCTCTTAGAAATCACTAACTGCATCTTTAATGGTAACCACTATTGTTTTCCACGTCTTGTGATGCGGAAAAATGCAGTGAGTTTTCAATGAATGCTGACCTGAATATTGGTCTGTTATTTGTGCAAAAATACTGGAATTATCATGAATATAGTAGTTGTACAAACTACTTTTGGGATATTTTTGCATGCATTTTTTTTTACATTTTGCCTAACATCTCATTTTTTGTTTCACAGAAGGAAGGAAATAAAATGGGTAAGTGATGACAACATTTTCATTTTTGGGTGAACTAGCAGTTACCACATTCCTGTCGCAGGCTGTTTCAATTAAAAATGATGGTATCGTTTCATATTTTCATTTTAAATGCTTAAAATTATATTTTTAAAGACTCATAAAGACCATGAAATCAAAAACGGTTGCTGTTTGCTCTGCCTTGCTACTATACTACATGAGTCAGTAATTTATTAATATTTGGCATTTTAATTTAGCACCGACTTTCAATTTAATTATTGGCTTATTTGAGTTAAAACCAATTTGACAGAACATATCATACTGGTCATATCACTCACTGACATGTCAAATGCGAAATTAAAGCATTGTGTAAATGGATTTAAATAATATCAAAAGTGTCGCGGGAAAGAATTTAAAGTAATGAATTGACTTGCCTGACTTTCTGGTTTGTCAACAAGAAATACAGAATGCTCCTTAATTAAATTCATGACAGAATGGCTCCCGCAGCAATTAATTAAATTGCCAGAGCTCAGTAACTGACTGGCAAGTATTTTGAAATGGACAAAATGGACATGGTTACAAATATAATCAGTGTTACTGTCGTCTCACGCCGTCTAGTTTTGGTAAAATCTGAGTTGTAAGATCCTAGAATTACCGTTCCTCCATGATAACCCTCATCTTCTCAACACTTGTAGTTTCAGGTCCACCGATCCGCCACGGCGCAGTCACTGTTTAACAGGCAAATGGCCGTGCATGTCTGGCGGGCAGAAAGGTCAGGGTTATTGAATATCTCACTTCCTGCCCTTTCCCCACGCCACTGCACAGCCAACAAGATGGAAACATTAAAGAAGATTTCAGCGCTCTGACAGGCACGGGTCACGTCACCCGAGAGCGGCTGCCAATTTTCCATTTCAAGAAATCCTCAATGCCTTCATTTGCCTTTGAGGGTGTGAAAGCAGCTCTGTGATGATGTGCGTCCCAAGGCGAGGTTGAGCCTTCAAAACCAGGAGGTGTGTTGACATGTTTGGCCAGGTGGATGGAAATGTGTTTGGATCTGGGATGAATTTGTTACTTCACTGTAGTGCTGCAAAATAGGGTTTGAATTATGAGCAGTTGAGGGGGCTTGATACTGATGATTTTAAAAGGAATATTAGACCCGAAAACCAAAAGTTATGCAATTAAATATTTAATTATACAGTAAAATAAAGTTAAAGGGTTAGTTTATCAAAAAATGTAAATTCGGTGAACAATTCAAAAGTTTGAGGTTAGTGAGATTTAATTTAATTTTATTTTATTTCTCTGCAAGAAGTCTCTTATGTCCACCAAGGCTGCATTTATTTGATCTAAAATACAATAAAAATAGTAATATTTTGAAATAATGTTGTCATTTAAAGTAACTATTTTCTATTTTAATATATTTTAAAATGTCATTTATTTCTGCAATGGCAAAGCTGATTTTGTTCCAGTCTTCAGAAGTCATTGTGATTATGCTGATTTGGTGCTCAAGAAACATTTCTTCCTATTATCAGTGTTGAAAACAGTGATATTTATTTATAGGATGCTTTGATGAATACTAAGTTTAAAGGAACAGCATTTAGTTGAAATAGAAATGTTTTGTAACATTATGAATTGATTGTGTACTGTCATTTTGATCAATTTAACGCATCCTTGCTGAATAAATAATTAATTTCTTTAAAAATAAAATAATAAAATAAATTTTGCTGACTCCAAACTTTTGAACAGCAGGACGTTTGGTATAGAGCATCACAGTATACTGACATTTAGCATATATACTAAGATTTAGCTAATGATAAGTTATGTCTATGGATATGTTAATAGAAGTTTACAACTTCCCCAAGCACTTTTACTCATAAATTCTTAGTGTAATTTAAAAAGGAAAGTTGAATCATTTTGTTTTACACTAAGCCATAAATTTATCAATAATACATTGCTGTGGAATTTTCTGTTCCTCTAATTAACCTTTAACCTCCATATCCCATTTTAAACGCTGTAAATACCTCAGTTTAGTTCAATAAAACTGTCATCAAAAGACTAACTAGCATTCATTTGTTGCTTTTCTGTAGATGAATAAGAATCTAATCATGCATTTTTCCTTTAAAGACAGCAAAGCGAGGTCTGTGGATCCATAGATGTCTTTTATTCAAATTCAGATCGGATGAAGAGCTAGTTAGATATGAGGACGGTCTAAAAAAGAGCATTTGCTAATGAGACTGGTATGAGACATAGTTAGCACTTCACGAGTGTTTGTTTCACTCTTGAGTGTCAATTAGACGGCGCGAGGAGAACTTCTGAAAAGCAGTAATTTTCTCTCCTGTATTAGCTGATAAGGAACTTTTCACAATAGCTACACTTAGCCGTTTATAGTCTAATTCGGAAATATAGTCAAACAATTGCAGCGATAAGGGTTTTTCATGTTTTTCCATCAAAGCTTTTTCATTTAAACTAATCTTCAAAGCGTATTCCTGTTTATTCGTGTTATTTGAGTTGTGACACAGAGAGCTTTGGTTTGTTCGGCTTAAACAGCCAATCATAAGGTTGGTTGGGTTTCTGATAACAGTTCAGTTGTATTGCAGCTATTTTTTTCACTTTTAGTTGTGTTGTGGTTCTTCAGTTTTGCAATTCATCATCGGCTGCAATCAATCTTATTATTTGCGTTACTTACATTTTTCATCATATGTGTCTTCAGAGATGTAATCCCAACCAGGCCGGTTTTCCTTTCGCTCAGCTGTCTTCTGGTGAGAATGCTTTGTTGTCTCCATCTCCTTGATGGGTGTTTTGACCCTGGTGTGACTCCTATCCAGATCTCAGCAGCCTTCAAACCCCAGACAATGTGGGCGAGCTGAGCACTGACCCAAGACCAATGGTACCTGCATGTATCTAATAAAGCCTATTGGGGGTTTGCTGCAAACCCTAAAATGAACCTGAGATGTACAAATGGAAAAGTCTGAGCAGGTATCATTGCACAACCTTGTTGGAATTAAAAATGATGCAATGATTTGTCATTTATGATGTTAGGAGGAGTTTGGAACTTTTGAGTTTATACAAAAATGTATCACATAACCTAAAATTGTAAATTATAATGTCATATTTGCAGATCCTAAAATATAATATAATATAATATAATGCTATCTATCTATCGATCATCCTATCTAAAGGTATTTTTATCTATCTATCTATCTATCTATCTATCTATCTATCTATCTATCTATCTAGCATTCCACCTATCTATCATTCTGTCATTCAGTCTATCTATCTATCTATCTATCTATCTATCTATCTATCTATCTATCTATCTATCTATCTATCTATCTATCTATCTATCTAGCATTCCACCTATCTATCTATCTATCTATCTATCTATCTATCTATCTATCTATCTATCTATCTATCTATCTAGCATTCCACCTATCTATCATTCTGTCATTCAGTCTATCTATCTATCTATCTATCTATCTATCTATCTATCTATCTATCTATCTATCTATCTATCTATCTATCTATCTATCTATCTAGCATTCCACCTATCTATCTATCTATCTAGCATTCCACCTATCTATCTATCTATCTATCTATCTATCTATCTATCTATCTATCTATCTATCTATCTATCTATCTATCTATCTATCTATCTATCTATCTATCTATCTAGCATTCCACCTATCATTCTGTCATTCAGTCTATCTATCTATCTATCTATCTATCTATCTATCTATCTATCTATCTATCTATCTATCTATCTATCTATCTATCTATCTATCTATCTATCTATCTATCTATCTAGCATTCCACCTATCTGTCATTGTCTATTGTTCTATCTAAAGCTATTTTGTCTGTCTGTCTGCCTGTCTGTCTGTCATATTATAAATTTTCATAATATGTATGATTTGTATTTAATATTATTTGCTAATTATATTAAAAAGATGTATTATTTATGTAGGATTTACACTGAAATTTGACACAGAACCATCTTTTTCATACTCTGTATGTCTCAGTTTGCAGTGGTCCAATGTCTTAGCAAGACTAAATGTAATTTGATTTATTAAAGTGGTAATCTCAAACTAAAACTGATAATTGGTATGACTAATGTAACTGATATGTTAAATCTAGTATAGATTCATCTTTGACCTCAGTGGTAATGATGCAGAAACCCTGAATAATCCACTTGCTTTGCATCAAACACTCCCTAAAGTCTTTAGTTAGTCTTTAGCCTCGAGAACAACTGAGTTAGAAGGGTCATCGTTCCTCTGAAAACCTCCATCCATTTTCATCCCTCGCCATTTCAGGAGACGCCATCACAGACACTTATTTTAACCACCTGTGTAGCTAACCGCTGGCCCGTACTTGATAGAGGTGACAAAAGAGAGTGAGGTCAGGAAAAACGGAAGGAGAAAATGAGAGGGAAGTAAGGATTCGCGACAAAGTTATTTGGGCATTCACCTCTAAGCACTCCAGGCTCTTCTGTGTCCTTCCCATTTCTGCGTTTCATATTCCACATCCACATCCCTCTCAAACACGCACAAGAGCCCCAGAATCATAGGTTAACAGTTGCCATGGCACTGAGCTTGAGTTTTGGGTCTTTTCCCACAGGCACAATGATAATTCTCACAGTGAAAATGGATGAATTGCTTGTCCGGCTGCTGTTTGGATGTACTGGATGCATGATAAATCCCTAGCACAGTGGTGTAAGCTGTACGGATTGCTGTGGCATTTGAGGTGCTGCTCATCCTGGATTTGTGGTCACTACACTGGGAGTGGACGGCACCAGACCTCTCTGCCGTGAGAAGTGGATTTGCAACACCTCGCAATCACGCTGTCAAATTCACGAGCTTTTGTCATTGGAAAAATGTTTTTCACTTAATATGTATGAGCTCCTCGGGTGGTGTAAAAGCTCTCCACTCCGTTTTTGAAGTGTGTCCACAACATGTACATGAGGGACATGGAGGACCACAATGGTTTTTCTGACTTGTCACTTATTTGACAGGTCCAGTAGAGAGAAGACAAAAAGGTGGGGATAAAGTAGAGTCAAAGTACTTTTGAGGCAAGTCTGTTCACTGTTTTGTAGTTATGTAAGTGCAGCTCTTGGGGAAAGCTCAAAACTTTGAGCAAGCTTACATACAATCTAGAAAATCAAGGTTATTTATTGGAATTTATGGTTCCATGAAGTGGAATCTTTCCATTTCACAAAATGGTCTTTATAGTGGAAAAAGTTCTTGAGATTATTAATGTTCTTCACACTAAGAACAAAAATGGTTCTTTTAAGAACTCTTCACTGAAAGGTTCTTTGAGGAACTATGGCATCACTGCTAAGCCATTTTGGAACCTTGATTTATCAAATCTGAGAGTATTGGTATTGTAAATTTAGCTCCTTTAGTTCAAAACAGGTTAACAATTATATTATTTTTAAGATTTATCCAGCTAATATGCAGGACTTCCTTTCCAACAGTCGCCATATTGCATGTTGCAATTTCTCCCATTTATTTTCCTATAAATAATCAATTTCTTCTTCCTTATAGTGTCTCAGTTAAGATAAAAGAACCAGGACATGATGGTGGAATCAGGCAAGTTTTAACCACAGATCTGATAAGTCACTTGTTCTGATGTGAAAATACATTAGTTTTCTTTGTCATATTTTTTTTTCTGAATATCATTATATTAGCCTATATATTTTTATTTTTCAGATTTTTTAAAATGTATATACTTTGTGTCCTATCCTATCTTAATTAAGAAGAAACAACTATAAGCAATTGGACTAAAAAAAAAAAAAAAAAAAAAAAAAAAAGATAGATTACGTAACATATTGTAACACATTGTTTGAGCGGCCCGACACAGACTTTTTGGCTTAACCATTGGCATAAGTTTGAGGCAGAACTGCCTGTTTGTTTGGAAATGGTCTTTATTTTTGATCATTTTATCCATGAGAGACTTAAAAGTTCACAAGGAATCAATCCCTCGACCAAACTGTTGCTAGCATCACCATTATAGCTATAAAAATGTGAATGTAATATTTGTCCTGTGCTTACATACAACCTTTTTAATTTTGGTTTTAAAGAACAGAATGTAGACTAAACTGAGTGACAGAACTCTGCCATGTTGCGAAATCATGTCACAAAAAAAGCATAAACATTTACAATGCAAGCAATTAGGATGTGCACTAAGCATTTTATGTGAAGCAGACAGCTAATGTCTCTCTGCTTGCCCTGAGCTTCTCACATTTAACCATCTCCACAGATCAGGCGTAACTAGTAACTCATTCTCATTCTCCAGTTAAACGAAGCTCTGTAACAATGTTTTTCTGTTTAAAAAAATGTCGTTATCACAGCAGGTAGACGTATTTTACAGGCCAATTATTTTGGAGAAGACAGAGAGGATACAATCTTACGGCTGAGCAGACATCAGTTTGAGCTATGAAAATGCAGTAAATCAAAATAAAAAGAAAATGTTTGTATTTGTGTGTGGAAGGGAATGTTGTGGAGGAGCGAGAGAGAGAGGGAGATCGGGGAAGAAAATATTTTTGTGAGGATAGATTTGAGAACATTTTCTGAAAGTTGAGAAAAGTGGAGAAATATTTCAATGCAAAGTAAAAAAAAAATCAATACAGAAAAGCTCTAGATATAATATTCTTGTAATTTTGCAAGCACAAATGGGAAAGATTGTGACCTTGACAATGTTTCTATGAATAACTTGTGTAAGGGTAATAGGCAAAATATAGGGAAACAATGTCAATTTAGCTCAAAGGGAATCATTTATGATTTTATAGGGAATTTGAACAGACTCACTGTTCTACGGCTGATCACTGAGTCGGCCAGCGATTGACTGAATGAGCCGTACAACAATCAACTCTGCACTGGATATTACAATCCAAAATATAGTGAAAACACTATCAAATAGCATAGTAACAAAGACCGGCAGATTAAGACATTAACTTGTAAGCACAAAACACAAGATACTTCTCTTTTCAATATAAATAAGACTTTATTTATATAAAACTAAGACATGTAAACTAATTTAACACATGAACACATGCATACTAAACATTCACACGTTGAAGAAAGAGAGAAAGTGAGGAAAGGATTTATTTAGTTTATAGAATGAAAATGTGAAATCCCAAGCTTACAGCAATATGTGCAATTGCATAGACCTAAACAACCATCAATCACTTAATTAACCCTCGCATTGAGTTTCTAAATGAGGCTAAAATTTATATTAAAATGCACCAGCTCTGCAAAAATCTGGAGTTGTACTTGCTTGTGTTGCCTTAAGGGATTCGTTGCAGAAAGGGGTTTTCCCAAGTTTGCTGATTGGCTGAGTTCAGTGGTCTTTCGTAGTGAAGTCTTGGGCGTTGGCTCTTGATGCGGAGTTGGTCTGGTTGAAGTTTGGGGCGGGTGCAGTCGGAGCTGGACTTTGCGGCAAACTTAACGAAACTCTCACGGAAAGACAAGAAATTAAAGTAAAAGAATAAAAGGATGAAACGAGACTAGGTGGTTTTTCTTCTCATTGTGGTAGCAGCTGGCATGTAGGCCAGAGTAACTCAAAGAGCGCTAAAAAGCAGCATCAAAACGCGGTGGCAAAAGCAAAAAGAAGAAGAGAGAAGAGCGAAGAGAGAGTTTGATGGTGTCCTGAGTTTTTAAACTCGGCTTCTAAACACATCCCATCTGGGTGTCTTGACCAATTAGATCCTTTCCTGGCTTGGGGTGTTGCTTTGCTTCTCCACCCAATCAATAAATCAACATGTCGTGGTCAGTCACATTGTCTGAATTTTACATACTCTTGCAAAGTATACTTTTGGATGTGATTTCTATAACCAGAATATGATACATTTGACAAAGAATCAATTGGAAGAAACGTTTCAAGCTAGAATTGTCTCTGACTCGTTCTGATCCTACACTTGTTTCTCAAACATTTGGGGGAATTGGAAAACCTCAAAGCTATAGAAATATTAAAGTGGTAGACCCTGAAACGCGTTAAAAAAACTCTACTTTGTTAGAAATATTCTTTTTGAATTCAGTGAACATTTTCACAAAGCTTACAATAAAAGTAATCATAGACCTTGAATACAATATAAATGAATAGTTAAGCTCTTTACCAAGAACGTAGGTGGGAAGTTCATGACAGAAATGATGTGTAAATACTTCTTTCAGTGGACATTCTTGTGCACTTACCTTTTTGTAATTGTTATTTTATTTTAATAGCCAAGTAATATTCAGCCTTGGTTGCACGGTTTGCTTTTGTGTGAAACTCCATTCAAACTTAATTTACTAAAGTAAAAAAAAAAATCTTACAGAAATCTTAGTCAAAAAATGGGCATATGACTTCTTTTAAACAGTACTGAGAGCTGACTGGGAGAACTGTTTATGCATATTTATGAATAAAAAGGAAACCAATTCAAAATCATAAGTAGGTAAGAAAATCTCTGGTTTCTGGGATTTTTTTGAGCAAGCAGAATTCTCAGCAAGGTCGTGGCTCTCTCCACCAACACATTTTCACTATTTATGGAGAACAATGAGAACCCCTATTGAAAAGTGAAGAATGGAATAAAATCTAAAATTCTGAAAAATACTGTAAGGCATGCTTTAAATCCACAGCGTGTTTGGCGATCTAACATAGCGAGGCCTTGACTGCCTGTTTCACAAGTTATTCACCCAGCGCAAAAGTTTTTGGAATTTTTTGAGCTGTCCAATTTTTCCAATTTTTTGACCATGAGTGTTAAGTTACAAAAAGGACACCAAAGAGAAGAAGATGATAAAACACCCGAAGAGACCTATTTTGATTCTAAAGCATTTAAGCTCATAAATATAATGTATTTTGCATATCACAATGGCACAATAAAGAGTTACAGTATAATACAAAGTCTTTGGCATCAATGACCACCGTGTTTTTTTTCTTTCTTTCTTTCTTTCTTTCTTTCTTTCTTTCTCTGAAAGCAATGGACTTTACAGTTACTTTTAGGGTTCTAATTTTGTCCTTTTTGTAGCTTGGCAGGTCACTGTGAACTGTTAGAAAAGAGCTAAAGATTGTTTCCACAAAAAAAAAAAAAAAACAGCATACAGGACTGGAACAAAATGAGGGTGGGTAAATGATAGAAATTTCATTACGAGCTAATTACATGTTTGTTTTTTGTTGTTGTTGTTGTTGTTGTTGTTTTTGTTTTTTTTTAATAATTAAACTACAGACACTTATTTGATGAGTTTATTTTTATTAAAAAATAATAGCCTTTTTATATAATTTGAATTTATTAGTTTGCTCTTGATCCAGATCCAGAATTTCAAATAAAGATGGAATAATATCATGTATTAGCAGAATATTCATATTGTGCATACTTATTAATATTGTGCATTTCCAATCAAGCTGTAGTCTAATTTTGCCAAATGATGAAAAAAAAATATTACATTTACACATATTTGGTTCCATATAAGAACCGAGCCTTTCCATTCCACAAAAGGTTAGATTTTTTTAAATGTTCTTCACACTAAGAAAAATGGCTATTCACTGAAAGGTTCTTTGGGGAACTACAAAAGGTTATTCTATTGCAGTACTGCAAAAACAATTTTGAAAACTTTATTCTATGAAATACAATTTTAATTCCAAAAATATTGTCAAACACAATATAATCTGAGATGTGTTGGGAATGATGATTCAGAAAAAGTTCTTCTGTTACATGCATATGCACAGACGCATAATGTTAGACAAATAAACTAGTGTATGCTTTAGGAGAGTTTAATTTAAGTCCACAAGGCCAAAAGTCCAATATTCTTCTCTGACATTTCTGATTCCTCAGTCTAAATTTAGAATAGAAGTATAGATCATCAGTACAACTTTTCTCAACTGTTGTGCTTATTTTACCTCCACCTGACATCCCAATTATGAGTCTTCCAGATAGGTCAGCCTTGTCAGAGCAACGTGACACATTTAGCAAAACTCTAATTGCCTTCATCAGCCAGTGTGACCGGCCGTTCACGCCTCAGAACCCCGTATGCGACCCGATCTCAGTGACTCTACGTGACTCAAGTTCTGACAGTACACACTCCTCCAGCTGAACCACGGCATGTGTACGCCACATAAAACAGCAGATCTGTTGTCTCAGAGTTGTTTGATGTGTCACAGATGTCAGTTTTCAATGGGCCTTTCAGATGCTTGCATCATTCTGTCATTACCAGAACGGCAACTGAAAATGAATGATTTGTTTACCTTTGTGGCATCGTCATCATTGTTGTTTAAATTCAGAGTCGGCTGATGCTGTTAGATTGACACTCTTCTATGCGATTCCAGTGGTGAAAATAACACTCTTAATGTTTTTTAGTACAGAATTAAATGGGAAAAGTGTCTTTGATTGACTTGTTGAGGATGGAGGGGTCGGGAACTGTGCGCGGAATATACAATAAACTGCCTCAGAACGGTTGCTGTGGTAACTAGAGCACACCGCCGCGTGAATGTGCGCTAGCGGCTTTCCACGGAAGAACGAGAGACCTTTGGGGATGTGGGAGGGCTGATGTCAGTGAATACTGACAGTGCACATCCTAAATTACACCTGGATCTGTCTGTGCAGCATACCAATATGTGATATTTTTATAACTCCGATTCCCAGGACTCCGGAACGAGCCGGTGAGCCAGCGCTTCACCGCACAGCGTCGTTTGATTCGCCTTCTAATGAATTGCGATGCGATTTGATTCAAAAGAAAACACACCCACAACATAAACCTCTTTTTTTGAACGTTGACAGATGTTTTCTCTTGAATCTTCTTCGGATTAGTTGAACATTTCACTCATGTTTTGTTTGTCTCTCACGCATTGGCTATTAAAACAAAGAGGCCGTTGACAATGTGAATTCAACATGTTTCTCTCTCAGTAACAGGCTGTGAATAATTAAAAGCTCAATTCAGACACATAAAGCTTACTAATCCCAGCCCTGTTCACTTCAGACTCATTCACTATGCCTTTTATCTGCTGTGCAACACAAAAACACAGACATCATAGATTTAGATAGTGGACTCTACAGGGAATGATTTTCTCACAGGCTTAATAGGAATATTTTCAAAGAGAATCGCAGATAAACGTCTTTATAAGAGTTGCTCACACAATCTGACTCTCTTTGGCTTAGCACTTATGTATTATCTAAATAAATGCAGCAACTTTTTCTTTCTTTACACAGACTTTTCGATAAATATTTGACGACGATTGCTTTCTTTTGTAGCTGATGAAAAACATTCCGTAAACAAGTTGAAATTAAATTGGTCCCTTTTTATGTGAAAACTAACAACAGCAACATTGAGCTTTAGATTTTAGAAGAATGGTCTTTCAAAGATTTTGATGCAGTGGTATTTCAGGTCAGTAAAATAGAACCAATTTGATTAGATTTCTATGAGCAAAAGTGGACATTAGTAATGAGTGAGGGAGGATTGTCTGAATGTTTACGAATATGTGAGAAGTGTTGACTAAATTACCTCCTCCTTTTCTGTTCAACAGAATAGTGAAATACACTTGATTGTTATTGTCCGTGACCTTCTAGCAATAAGAGCGGTGGGATTGACAGTGGCCCTTTATAGCTATATTTGTGTATGCTAAAATCTGTAGCCCTGATTTCTCAGATGTCTTTCACTAGCATGTGGCGATATAAAATTATGTTTTTGCCATTAAAGGAATAGTTTCTCAATGAACATTTGCTGAAAATCCAAGATGCATATGAGTTGATCCTCTGTGGTGAATGGGTGCCGTCAGAATGAGAGTCTAAACAGCTGATAAAAACACCACAATAATTCACAAGTAATCCATGACTTTAACTTCAAACTGTTGCTTCTGGCTAAGAAGTCTGGACGACTTTTCTATTGCTTTCTCCAGTGAAAAGGTTGTCTTGTCTGAACAAGGAGTGAAATATGCACAAATCAAGCACCATTTACAAGCAAAAATAGTCCAAAACAGTTCTAAACAAATATGTTGGTGGATTTTGATGTGAGAGGACAACAGGAGATTGACTTTTTCACCAGTGGAAGCGTTACTACAGGTTATAGACTTGTGTTTTGACTAGCATGATATTAATTGATGGACTGGAGTCGTGTGAATTATTGTGATGTTTATATCAGCTGTTTGGACTCTCATTCTGACGGCACCCATTCACTACAGAGAATCCATTGGTGAGCAAGTGATGTAATGCTAAATTTTTTCAAATCTGTTATGATGAAGAAACAAACTCATCTGAATAATGGATGGCATGAGGGTGAGTCAATTTTTGGTGAGTAATGTTGGGTTAGTCCACGTGAAGTGTTCATTTTTGGGTGAACTGTTCTCTTTTAAATTACTTTTGAAGAAAACATTACTTTTGAAGTAACATTTGTAATTCACCCCATTCTTTTTATTTATTGTTTTCTTTATTGACAAATTACAATGGAATAGAAATTAGGAATAGCACAATATACTGTAATGTGTTATTTTTAACTATAATATTTCCCATCACTGTCAGCATGGCAGGATTGATCCATGCAATTCAGTCTATCCATCCACACTGTTCCAGCATCTCTGCCTGCAGCCATTACCTTACATGATGATCTGGATTTACTGATAAACTGCTAAAGCTGATTTTGGATCAACATTATCACACAAACTGATGTAAGTAGGGGTTCTAATCCTTGATGTTTGCATTTACATTTATGCATTTAGCAGACGCTTTTATCCAAAGCAACTTACATAGCATTCAAGTTACAGTTTTTACATTTGATCAACTCTTGCTTTCCCTGGGAATCGAACCCATGATCTTGGCGTTGCTAGCGCCATGCTCTACTGTTTGAGCTACAGGAAAGTTTGCTTGTGTGCTACTGTTCCAAAACTACCTTCAAGTAGATTTCAGCCCAAAAATGAACATTCATCATTTATTCACTCTCATGTAATTCCAAACATGTATGAATTTTTTCTTCTGCAGAACAAAAAAGATGATATTTTAGGAACTGTTTTTGTTCCCATTGACTTAAGTTGAATGGACAAAAAACACTAATACATTTCTCAAAATAAATGTTGCTGTATGTTCCACAGAAGAAAAGAAGTCATGCAGGTTTGGAATGACGTGAGGGTGAGTAAATGATGACAGAATTTTCATCTTTTGTGTACTGTCACTTTAAATTTTACTTTAAACAATATCTAAATACAGAAAGGTGTGAGTTTAGGTTCGTCGTTTAGGCCTTTTTGCAACAAGTATGAGTTTTTAGCATAAAAAATGTGTATTTACAGGCTCCCTCCAAGTCCAAAAATATCATATTGCAGTAAATGAGACTTTTCTAAAATTTTGGCTTCAATACAAGCAGATGGTATATCATGTAACAGAAGTGTTTACTAAACTAACAGTTGAAATATACATTAAATCTGTCAAGTACAGAAAGATAAGGCCCAGCTTTAACTCAAGGAGGGTTAAAGAATTAACAGCTATCAGTAAATGCCATATAAATCCTCTCAGTGATCATCAAAAAGCCATGTGTCTCAGCATATTTGGATCCACTTTATATTAAATGTCCTTAACTACTATGTACTTAAATTTAAAGTAATAATTTGATACAATGCACTTATTGTGTACATACATGTTTTTACATCGTACTTGTATTTGAAAATATCGCCCTGCAATTACATCTGTAATTCATTTCTGTAATTACATCGTCTGTAATTATCCCTTAAACCTACCCATACCACCAAATCTTCCTCCTAACCTTACCTGTATCCCACCTCAATAGCAGCAAAATTGTTTTGCAATTCAACATGAACACAATACATTGTACCTAACAACCTATTATATTATTATTAAGTACATAGTATTTACAGACACCTAATATTTTACATATAATTTTTCAAATAAATTCTCCAATTATTCCAGAATATCATAATTGAGCAAGTAAATAAGAACAATTAGCTTATTTTGCTTAAATGGACATGAATGTGAATAATCAGACATACACACTTGGCAGCATGAATTTTGTTAAAGTACACCTAAAGTGCTGCACTTTTGCATAAATTTAAATGAATACAAATAATATATATAATTAATATATAATGTTATTGTATTTTTTTTTGGTCCGTGGAAGTAATTTATTCATTCATTTATTTATCTTTATTTTATTTTTATTTTTTTTAACAAGCATAAGATGACTGTTCAGTTGTTGAACAATTCAGGTATCCAAACATTTTCCAGAGATTGTTCATATTCATATTCTGTCTGAATACTTTAGGTGCAAAAATCTTATTTTATACTTTCATTTTTTTTTTTTTTTACCACTGACTTAATGCATTATTTACTCATGGTTTCAAAAATGTTTTACATAGACTGTTACTGGCAAACACTGACTGCTTTCCTCTATGTCCCACTGAATGTCTTTGATCTGCAGGCATGAGCGAGTCAAACTTTTCTTGCATCAGAAGCATAACTTTTCCAATGAGATCTCTAGTCACGTCCACTATATGAATATGGAAGTTCAAACCATGACGGCAAAGAAAAACATAATTTTTTGATCTTCACACGCTAGCGAAGGAACTATCTGGGAAACGGGGGCTAAAAAGATTTCAGCATACACAAATGACCATCGAGCTATAAAAGGCCTCTGTCTATCCCACCGCTGTCATCGCTAGATGAAGGTCGTGGGCAATAACAATCAAGTGTATTTCATTATTTTGTCCAACAAAAAAAGAAGATGAAGAAGTAAAGTGAGAGAGAGAAAGAGTGAGATGCATGTAAAAAGGGTCCCACCTCCTCCTTCCCCCCAACCTCTCAGACCAGCGGCCTCCCCCACCACCTTTTCTGCACTCTCATTTATTTCAATTTGTCATGCTTTGCTCCCCCCTCTGCGGGAGAAGCGGTCGGCAGCAGGGAGAGATGGGGAGAGAAATTGGTATCTCCGCTCGCGCCGTAATGAAACATTTAGATGTGAGCAGAGCTATGCCTCCGCATTAGCAGCAGCGATGAAGGGAGATGGCTCGCGGCACACAGCCCACTCCACCTAATACCTCTCTAATCCAGGTCAAAGTGGGACACTTCTTCTCCTTAATCAGTATTGGCACCTTCTTTTGGAGGATGTATTTATGGTATGAAAGGTCCAGCTGTGGAGCCACTGTGGCTGATGCCACAAGCAGCTCTTTTTCTGACAGGGAATGGAAAAATAAATCATGGCTTTGCATTTGTATGGGGCTGGAGATCAAGGACAGGTGCTGAGATTGAAAATCATATTGGTATTTCAGAGCTAGTGCGTTTCATTGAAGACTGAAGGGTAACACTTTAGAATTAACTAATAAGGAATTACTGAAGAACTAACAGGTAATTATTCATTAACACTTAACTCACTACTGTTAACTACTAAGGAAGATGTGTTAACTAATCAGTATGTAATAGAATTTTACGATTAAGTAACCGTTAGCTAATCAATAACTAATGTATTATGTCATACCTCCTGAAGAACTACTATTAATTATCTACTTGTTAAGGGTCAAGAAAAATAACTATGAAGTAACTACTAATGAACAGTCATACACAACTACATTGAGTTGTGACCCTTTCATATAAATGTTAGTAGCAGTAGTAGTATGAAAATGCAATACTAATAAATGCAATAAATTTTATGGAGGTTTTGCCTGTGTGGTGAATTGTTTTGTGAATGTGTTTTGTAAGAAATCAGCTTCCAATAAGAACCCCACCACCACTCTAGTGCCTTGCGATAACTTACCTTAGTTTTTATATTTTATATACAGTACTGTATGTGTGCCTCCTCAGCATATACCACATTACCATTTATTCAGTTCCTGTATGTAAGGCAACAACTGAGGGAAAGTTAAAATACAGGTAACCCATTAGTAATTAATAAAGAATTATCAAATAATTCTGCAGGACTTATTTCGAACCTGAAACAGTAGGCCTATTCTAAAGTGAAAATATAGTGAACCCTTTAGTAATTAATAAAGAATAATCAGATAATTCCGCAGGAATTACATAGAACCTGAAACAGTATTCTACAATGAACCTATTAGTAAATAACACTTACTACATCATTTTGACACAAATCAAACTTACACTCTAAAAAAACCTGTAAAAGTAATCATAAACTTTGTAATATACACAACACAACTTTTACCAACTTTATTTCAGATGAGAACATTTCTTAATACAGCATTATTTTATTCCGTTTTAACATGTATACTGTCCACATTTAAACTAATTTAACAAACATTTATAATCAAAAGTTCAACATTTAAAAGCAATTTAAGTGTAATCAACCAGTCTCCTGTTTCCTCGGTAGCGGTGCTGGATCTCATGCGGGAGCTGGGCTCAAGGAAATGCAGACCGCCGCTCTGCGTTTCACTCATAGCTGAAATATGCTGTGACTTAGACGTTAACATTAGGCGTTAACACAACACAAAAACTACCCAAGACTAAAAAACAAAAAAATAAATAAATATGACCCAACAGCTTCATCCCAGTGTTTCAGTAAATAAACAAACAAACCACCATTTTACAGAGTGTATCTGTAGTAAGTTGTATAGTTATGGCAAGACAGTGGAGTTAGGGTTCCTTTCTGAAGCAGATTTCCTACAGAACATGCACACAAAGCAATTATTTACCATACAGGCAAACACTTATGTACAATTATAGTAATGAGTCCTTTTGGGTGTGCAGCAAACAAAATGCATATTTCATTTCCATTATAGGCTAATAATAATAGTAGTAGTAGTGTACTGTAACAAAGTTGCTACTGTAGTAGTACTTTGTACTTGTCCTTTTACTCAAGTAATTTTGAAAATTAATAGGCCTACTTATAATTTTATGGAGTAATATTTTATTGGGGTATTATCAGTATTTTTACTCAAGTACTTGATTTGTGGGCCACAACCTGATTATTATAGTGACTATTTGCATATAACTGTTCAGTAGTGGTTATTTCATAGTTATATTTCTTGAACCTTAACTAGTAGATAATTAATAGTAGTTCTTCAGGAGGTATGACAGAATACATTAGTTATTGATTAGCTAACTGTTACTTAATCATAAAATGTTCTTACATTCTGATTAGTTAACACATCTTCCTTAGTAGTTAACAGTAGTGAGTTAAGTGTTCATGAATAATTACCTGTTAGCTCTTCAATAATTCTTTATTAGTTATGCAGTAAGAAAGAAACCGTATTCTAAAGTGTTACCGACTGAAGATATAAAAATGTTTGTGAGGAAACACTGGGGTAAATAGCCGTCTGACGTTAATAACATCATCTATTATGATTGTTTTCAGGCTGGAAACAGTTTTATACCTATCATAATAAGTACGGTAAGTGTTGCCCTAACCTGGAATGGAAATGTTATTGGGTGTTTTGCTGGCTGTGGTTGTCAGCTGGTCTGTACAGGCCGTCTGATGCAAGTCTTTCAAAGTACTATCTAGGTTAGGGGTCGTTATTAAATACCACACGTCATCACATTTCTAGGTTTCTCAGAAGCAGAAGTCGACATAGTTGAGTAAACTTCTACAGTTGTAAGTGGAAACTCACATTTGCTCCAACAGCAAAGCATAATCGCATTTCTATGACCTTACAAAAAACAAAAAAAATCAATAAATAAATAAAAAAATAGGGTAATTTGATTATGTTGGTCATAAGATAAAAAGATATCAACTTTACCGTCACTCCCTCAGTTGTATTAAAAACACTCACCCAGCAGTGCAAACTAGTTTTCCATAATTTAATTTCAGGGTAATTTAACACAAAGTATTGTGTTATGACTGTACATTCATCTAAAAAAAAAATAATAATAATAATAAAAAAACATAAATAACTTTACTATATTTAGATGTTAATCTATTAAAACAAGTCATCATAGTCTGTGAAAAGGGTCCATGCTCTGTTCCAGATGTTGATTCACTACTTAGTTTATTATAAATACAAACTTATTTAAATAAAATTCAAGCTTTTTCTTGACTTATGAATTGGTTTAGTCATTTAGCAGATGCTTTTATCCAAAGTTGATACACAAATAAGGAACATAATGGAACATGAAGGACGTATTTTTATTATTATTGTTTTATTTTATTCTTGTATTTAATATTTTGCTGTAATTATATTTAACCTGTGAATTGACTTAAGAATTATGACATGAAAGGTTATGCATTACAGTAAGTTTACCTTAGATTTTACCTTAGAAATGTTATTTGTTAATAATGATAGATAGATAGATAGATAGATAGATAGATAGATAGATAGATAGATAGATAGATAGATAGATAAAATATATCTAAATTAATAATGAATAAAATTTAATTAGCCAAAAGTAAGCTGTTTATGGTTGTCACTTTCTAAAGAAAAGGTCATTTGTACAAGTTAAGGTGTTATGAAAATGTAAGTGAGAAGAAACAAAAGCTTTTACATGTCAACCTGCGTATGCGATGAACATACTCGCGTTTCGTTGCTCCTTTGAAGGCATTTTGAGTAAAACAGCTCCGTATGTAAAGGACCTGAAGCGGAAGCAATGAAACCTGTTTTACTGAATATAGACGTTGCATATCACCCACATTGGCACAAGTCTAAGGAGGTATTCTGGTCCCTAACTATGTCTCAGATCCGTATTTCATTAATATGCTTTTCACCTGTTTTGCCAAAAACAAAATCTTAAGTCAAATCATATAGAAAACTAATGGCATACCCCTCCTCAACAAGCTACATGATTTGAGCAATCATTTGTGTCTGTAGCAGAATAGGTTTTATAGTATGAATAGAAAAGGTTATTTTATTTTTTATTTTTTTCTCCATTGCACCAGTTCACATCAGCCGCTGATTTGGATGTGGCTCCCATCTGGTTGTGTTTTTCTCAAGTTTTATCAGTATTTTTAAGGTATGATGAAACCACTGCTTTACTTTTGGCATGTGTTGATTTTACTCGACCTTCAAGACTGAATTAAACCCCACTGCTCTGCAAAATACATTATCAGACTTTAGACTTAAAGTATTACTTTAAAAGAAAGTGCCATATGACTTCTAATAGCATGCTGTCAAGCTGAACAGGAAATTATACACAAAAACAAGTTTCTTTATGGATTTTGTCAAGACATGGGTGTGGATAACTGAAAATAAAGCCTTACGTTTGGTTTGATTCATCATCCAGATAGGTAATAAACTTCAGTTCCACAAAAGATTCACTGAAATAAATGGTCAGATGTGGCTGACAGAACATTAAAGTTTTGACAAAGTTCAATTAGAGTTGAGTGAAATCAAACAATGGTCCGGTCTCTTGTAAAACAGCATTTGAGTAAATTGTTTTTTAATGAATGCCTTTTTAACAGCTTGAATCCTTTATTCTGTCATCACTGGACACACTTTATCTCTAGTCTAATAGCCACGAGTGCAAAGTGCTCTATATAACTCCTCTGAAGCTGCCACTGCTCTGTCAACGCTGACTGGACCTTCATTAATTCCACTCTCAAATCGATGGCTTCTCTTGTCACGGCTTTGCAATCAGTGCCATTTTTCCCTTTTTCTCCACTCTCAGTGGTCTATATGGTCTGCAAGTTGGCGAGAGGAAGAGCAGAGAAGTGACAGAGGGGTCAGTCAGCCATAAGCAACACGGTCGTGAGTGAAGTGTGTGTCCAAAATGGGAATCCACCTCATGTTACCTTCAGCTAGAGTCTGACCCCCACCATTTCTCATTACTGTCACAGTTGTTTTGTCACCAGAAAGGCTGGACAAAACAACTGTGGATGTACACTACTGTGCAAAAATTTGGGGTCAGTAAGAAAAAAAATTAAGAAATTAATACTTTTATTCAGTAATGATGCATGAAATTGATCAAAGGTGACAGTCATTTAAAATGTTACAAAAGATTTCTATTTCAATTAAATGCTTGAACTTTCTATTCAAAGAATCCTGAGGAGAGGAGGGGAGGGAGGGTGGGAGAGATTTGAAATGTTACTTGAACACAAAATTAGCATATTAGAATGATTTTTTTTTTTTTCTGCTGAAAAATCAGCTTTGCCATGACAAAGTAAAATATATTAAAATAGAAAACAAAAATGTAATAGTATTTCAAAATATCACTGTTTTTATTTTTGATCAAATAAATCCAGCCTTGATGAGATTAAGACTTTTTCCCCCCAAAAACACTGAAAAGTGAATTTAAAAAAACATTAATAAATCTTTAAAAAATCATGCTTCAGACTTGATAATACAATAAGTTGTAAAAACAAAAAGCAGTAAAATAAGTAATCAGATGTTTTCAAAAAGTGAAAAAGGACAAAAATAAAAAATAATGTCTAAAAAATAATTTTGTATAGTAACTTAGGCTACCAAAATAAAATAAACTTTTAAAATAAAGGAGAAAACACTTATTACAGTATAAAAAGTATACAGTATAAAAATTACAGTATAAAAGCGTTATTCCAAGTGAGTAGTCATTTTTGACCACATACAAGTGCTGTACAGTAACGTATTGTTTTGCATTAAGAAATCTAAAATTTTACCTTGTCCTATTCGGATTAGCATGGTAATAATTTTGCATTTTGTTCAGCCTGTGTGTACTATCAGTACATTTTCATGTTTGATTTTAACATAATTTTTGTCATTTCAGATAAATTTGGTGCTGTGTTTGAATTGACACCTGATGTCCAATTTTAGGAGAACCTCTAATTTAGAAGACAACAAACAAAATGTGAAGCTGTAAGGTGCAATGAAAGAGATGAAAAGGGTAAGAGAGAAAAAGAAGAAAGTTTAAAAAGAGAGTGCCCAAAGTGTAATTTGTCAGCTGTTGCGCTCTCATTCTGCTTTGATATCACCCCATTATAGTATTAGTATTTATACATTAAAGTTGTCTATCTGTCATGCTTATATTACTTTTAGTCATTTAGCAGACGCTTTTATCCAAAGTGACTTACAAATGAGGACAACAGAAACAATCAATTGTAGTGTTAAAACAACTAAAACTGATCCAAAACTAAAAGCTAAAACTTTATAAATGGTATATATAATGGTATATATACACGCACTAAAAAAATTAATTAAATAAAAATGAGAAATCCATGACAAAATTTCTAAACTTAACATTTAAATGAAAACAAAATAAAGCTACAAACAATTCAAAATATTAAGAGAACAAAAGGTATAAGAGTGTAATAATGATTCTAACATAAAACTAAGCCAAACACCAAAAACAAATACGTGTATGCACACACACACACACGCAAACACGCACACACATCCATAAATTCAATATTATTTCATTTTCATGTAGTTTGTTGAAGTACTAAAATAACTCAAATTAAATAAAACTAAAACTTAATAAATAACTTATACAGACATAATAGAAAAAACTAATAAAATGTCAAACATAACTACAACTGTAACTAAAATTAAAATGGATAACATATACAAATCAAACTACATTAGTTTAACAGTAATCCTAAAAAAATAACTGTGCCAAACATACAAGTAAGAAATGGTTATAAAAACTGAAAGAGAAGTGAAACAAGTAATAGGAAAGAGAATAAATGAAAAGCGATACTTATCCCTTGCCGGTGTCCCTGTCCGGTGGAGTCGCTTGGTAGAGTCGATGGTCTTTACACACTTCAGGCTTCACATGACGACCGCTGCCGCGGTATAATAACCTTTTTTATACCCGTCTAACAAAACACTAATTGAATTCAGCTGGACGCACTTTCCTGTTAATCACAATAAATGGCGACGCAAGCACAGACACTAACAAGGTACGCCATAAAGTACGAGACCAAACGCGATTCGTCTCTACTCAGTAAACAAGCGTTTCCTAGCAACGGCAACTGTGCCAAACACTAATGAGACAAGTAAATACACTTACGAGCTACTTTTAACTTACGCTGATAGACTGCTTCTCTCAAAGAATATTTCTTACACCGTCTTCTGCTGGCTTGAACACACTTTCCTGTTAATCACAATAAATGGCCACGCAAGCGCAGACACTAACAAGGTACACCATACAGTACGAGACCAAACGTGATATATATATTAGGGGTGGAACGGTACACAGATTTCACGGTTCGGTAAGTACCTTGGTTCGGGGGTCACAGTTCGATACAATTTCGGTACAACAGGGAAAAAAACCAACAACAAATCTATGCTCGGTTTCTTTTCATTTATTTTGAACAGACAGTAGTACAATTACAATTTTTTCTACCTAGATGTGAAAATAGTAAATATTATTACATTGTTATATATATAAAAATCTGAAGGAATAAATTCTTGAAATATATTTTAGTTTACAGATAAACAAGGGAATAAAACAGTGCATCATGTAACGTAGCCTATATATGCTGAGTTTTTCAGTTAATTTTTGAGACGCGCTTAATTTGTTCACAGAAAGGAAGCTCAAATGGCAGAAAGCGACATCCTACTTGTTTTCTTTATTTTGCAAAAGCACAATGTTTTGTTTTCATTGTGAGTGTACACAAATAAAAGCAGACCTTTATACAGTGATACATTATTAATAAGACAATAAGTGTTTAAAGTTGATTCTGCTGGTATAAGGAAACAGTTGAAGTGATCACGCCAGAGCACGCACACACACACACACACACACACACACAAAACACATCAGTTCCAGCATTGCTAAATTGACAGCACAGTTGGTACTTTATCAAAATACAATACAGTGTACCAAACGTCAGCGCGCCCGCCTCTGTTACCATTGGAACGCGACTGAAGTACAAAGCCTATCATTTACATAATAAATAATAGTTTAGCATACGTTACATTGCAGATATGGAAATATTATGGAATATTTGGATTTGTGCCGAATGAGCGAGGTAGGATACACGAGCACAAAGCTCCATTTCGCAAACAGTTGAGTGCTCAAGCCTTTAAAGTATACTCCCTTGTCAGTCTATGTGAGAGACGCATTCAGAACCAGCACATGGTCACTGTCTAGGGGGCTTTGCTTTCAAGTGCTAGGGATGGGCGGATCGATCCTAAAGTATCGATACTTTCGATACTGATGTTGTATCGAAAGGATCGATCCTCACATAAAAATATAAATTCTAAAGTGCATTTTTTAACCACAAATTTTATCAAGAAATTCGATGCATAAAATAAGCTTCTAAGTGTTAGTCTAATTGTGTTAGAACTATTTCACAACACGCAAATGCTGAAAGACAAAACCAATCAATCACAGACAGCGTTTGCTGCTGACGCATGGCTCAGTCACAGTGTTTGTTCAAATAGAGCTGTGTTTCCCAAAAGCATCAGAAGCATAAGTGGATCTTAAGAAACCATTGCCACATTATTACATTACATTACATATCATTGTTACTATGTATAAAATTAATTCTGAAAAAATGCATCAGGGTTTCCACACAAATATGACACTGAAGACTGGAGTAATTATGCTGAAAATTCAGCTTTGATCACAGATGCATTTTAAATTACATTTTAAAATATATAAAAATAGAAAATAGTTATTTTAATGATTATATTTCACAATGTTGATGTTTTTACTGTATTTTTGTTCAAATAAAGGCAGCCTTGGTGAGCATGAGGCTTATTTAAATTATATATATATATATATATATATATATATATATATATATATATATATATATATATATATATATATATATATATATATATATATATATATATTACAAAATCTTACTAACCCCAAACTTGGTATATGTAATATTTATTTAAATAGGCTAGTTTGTGCAAGTAAATTTCATAAATCTGTCAGAAAAAAAAAAAAAAAAATGCCAAAATTTCACCTTTAGGAGTACAGCAGCCTGGCAGCCTTTTACAAAAATTAACCATGGTTTCATTGCAGTAACCACAGTTTACCACAGTATTTGTAGTAAAACTGCAGTAACCACAAATTTACCATGGTGGTAATAATAATAATAATAATAATAATAATAATAATAATAATAATAATAATAATACATTTTAGTACATATGTAACACCATGTTTATTTTTCATGAGGTACCCTCAAAGATGCACCTTTGTAACTTATACCCTTAAAGCATGCATACTTGTATGCTACTAATATGCTCCCTTTTAGGGTTATAGGTGCACCTTTGAGGTTACTGCCCCAGTAAAGGGCTAAAATACAATTTTAGTATATTTTATTTCTGACAGTGTAAACAAAACAAAACAAAAAAAAAGGCCTATGAAATGTAAAAAAAAAAAAAATCAAAAACAAAAAAAAAACATGGCTTTAAAATCTAATATTAAGTGAGTATAATTACTGATTATACTCTTTTAATAATTTAAAAGATCAGTTTAGTTTAGAGGTATCTGTATTGATATCGACGATACTGGGCTTGAAAATATTGGTATCGGATCCAAAATAAAATAAGAGGTATCGCCCCTCCCTATCAAGTGTGCAACTCATGGCATTCGCTGTTCTTCTGCTGGCGGTTATCAAACAGCGTTGCATTACTGCGGGCGCCCCCTTCTGGATTGGGGGTGAATTGCCTGTATTCGTTGAAAGGCCTCATGCACCGAACTAAGATGTCCGTACCGTGACTGTTCGGTACGAATACATGTGTGTGTATATATATATATATATATATATATATATATATATATATATATATATATATATATATATATATATATATATATATATATATATGCACCGAAACCGAGATGTCCGTCCATATATATATATATATATATATGGACGGACATCTCGGTTCGGTGCATGAGGCCTTACAACGAATACAGGCAATTCACCCCCAATCCAGAAGGCAGTAATGCAACGCTGTTTGATAACCGCCAACAGAAGAACAGCGAATGCCATGAGTTGCACACTTGATGCACGTATTCGTATTGAACCGTTCGGTACGAGGTTTTGGTTCGGTACGCATTACAAACCGAACGATTTGTGGGACTAATCCTTTTACTTTTGGAAAATAAAAGCTTAAAGTGTGTGAAATATCAGTGCCACTGCGCTAAACAACACAGCCCAAACGACGTAACAGGCATCGTGCTGTCTACCCCGCGATAACCTCCCCTTGCTGGGGTGCGTCGAAAGACGATGATCTTGTATCGACGATAGCCAGAGATATTGTCAAAAACATCAATTATTGGCAATCTTAAGAGGATTTGGCATTTCTAATTAACGTAGGCCTGTTATATTCTTATTTTTATTAGGCCTATTATTATTGTGAAGTTACTTTAATTATTGAATTAAAAGTACAATTAATTTGCCCCACAATAATAACACAATAATAACGCATAACTGATGCGATGCAAGGATAAGATTAGGCTATATTTATATAGGCTATAACTCCTCAAAATGTTTTTTAAAAAGGTCTTTTAAAATGGGTCTATTAGGCTATAGGCTACCTACAATGTCCTATAGTCCTATAGGCCTAATTAAAATATTAAGACTGCAGTCATCAATAAAAATCAATGAAATAAAAAGCTTTTATTTCAAGGACCGACTTTCAAAAACAACCTGTTTAACACGAAATACGTTTATTTTTTTTATTTTTTTTTTTTTTCGGTATGTACGGGCCACAAGAGAAATATAAAGGAAATAAATGAAAACAGCTATAGGCTATACCGTTATCAGCATATGTTGAAGTAGATTCTCTCATCTCTGAGAGAATAGCCTATGCGGCGTCAGATGCCGAAAGCTCCGTCATTACTCCATCATTCCGTTTTTACTTTTATTTTCTGCTTATAGTGAATTGACTGAGATTAAGACATTCAAACCCTGGTGCAAACACGTGTTTGTGTGATATCCATTGGCTCGCCTTCATGGTTTAAAACAGAAATGTTTCCAACATTGCGACGTAACTAATTGCCCCGCCCCCCGTATCGAAAACGTACCGAATCATGATGCCACTGTGTCGAATCGAACCGAACCATGAATTTTGTGAACCGTTACACCCCCTAATATATATATATATATATATATATATATATATATATATATATATATATATATAAAGTGGTAAAAAAAAAAAAAAAAAAACGGCTTTTCTATTGGCTTTTAGGATTATTGCTTAAAGTGCCCCTATTATGGGTTATGAAAGGTTCATATTTTGGTTTTGGGAGTCCCCAACAACAGGTTGACATGCATGCAAGGTCAAAAAACACTTTCATTTTCTTATAAAATGCATTTTTTTTTTACCTCATTTGCTCAATGACTCCCAAACGATTCGTTTAACGATTCATTTTTCCAAACCCCTCCTTTGATTGGTCGATTTCATTTAAAGCAGTGTTTGTGAGATTTTAACATTCCAAAAGCAGCACCTAGTGGCAAAGAATGAATTTGCATTTTCATTAAGACCAACGCGAAAATCCAAGTTTTCCCAGGTCTGCGCGCAACAAGTGGGCGGGCAATATGCTAATGTTTCATTTTGATGTCAACGTGAAACGGCTTGGAATTCATTTTAAAAACGACTTATTTCAGTGATTCAGAGTCTACTCTTGCTTTTGAGAGACAATAACTTTATATACGGTGCACTTTCAGATTTAAAACTTTGCAGGATGTTTTCATTCACTCAGAGCTGTGTTACACACTGCATGAAAGGTAATTTTCAAAAATCCATAATAGGGGCACTTTAAAATCATCTTGTGACCAACAGAAGTTTGATTCTTACATTTTGATTCTGTTATCTCAAACCAGGCAACAAAGCATTGTGTCAACCAATAGTGTGAGCTGGGGGGCGGAACCATCTAAAATATGTGACCAATGGCAGACGGCATACGAAATATGGCATGCGGCCCAGAAATGGCACACTTCTGCTTTAACTTCCACATTGCATTAACTAGAATAAATCAAGCACAATAGTATAAAAATGAGTCAAAATGATATTTTATACAGTGTATCAGTGTTGTCATGGAGCCTTATGCCAACCAATGACACAGGCTCAAGTACTTCCAAAAGCCCTTGCCACCATCGTGCACTTCTGCAAAGCACTGAATCCTGAAATTTGTTTAGCAAAAAATGAGCCATTCAAAAGAAAGTCACTTCAATTGTGTGGTTTGTGAAGTGTGTTATGGTTTTTACAAATGATTGAACTTATGATTTTCTCCAGGTTTATGATAAAACAACTGCTTTGAAGAGACTGGAGCCAGATGTAGAGAGCAGAACATCACAGAGACCCACAACACCTTGTGCACAGACAAGCACCCTCATGTTTTCTTATAAACGTAAAAATCACTGTCTACAATCTACAACCTATGTTTCTTTAGTTGATATAATGTTAACATACCAATATACCATTTTGAGGTGCTAAAATCTACATTTATAATACACTGACAGCCATCATAAAAAACACAAGTGGTAAAGGGAAAGCCATGTGATGAATCAAAGCTTTTCACAAGTCACTTTTCTACAATTTGAGGTAAATGCTTATGGAAGCCTGTTTCCGCCACTGAATAAAAAATATAAAAAGTTAATTGCGACTTAACTTACAATTCTGACACTTTTTCTTGCAACTGTGAATTTACATCTTGCAATTCTGACTTTATAACTCGCAATTCTGATTTTAGAACTCACAATTGCGAGAGAAAAAGTCAGAATTGCGAGATATAAAGTTGGAATTGCATGATATAAAGTTGCAATTGTGAGAAGAAAAGTCACACTTTTTTTCTCAAAAATGCGACTTTATATCTCGCAATTCTGACTCTTTTTCTCACAATTTTGAGTTTACATCTCGCAATTCTGACTCTTTTCTTACAATTGCAAGTTTGTGCACAGATAGATTCATTCATTCATTCAATTCAGACATTTTTCTCGCAATTTCGACTTTATATCAGGTAATTTAGACTTTTTTTCTCACAAGTTTGACTTTATAACTTGCAATTTTGAGTTTACATCATGCAGTTCTGAGAAAAAAGTCAGAATTGGGAGATGTAAACTCCCAATAATGCAATAAAAAAGTCGGAATTGTGAGATAAAAAGTCACTATTATTATTATTATTATTATTATTATTTATTTTTATTTTTTTGTTGTTGTTGTTTTTATTCAGTGGCGGAAATGGGCTTCCATAAATACTAATATATAGAAGCTGCATACAAATACAAAACACCATCATGGTAACAAACATGACACTTAATGCCATTAAAATAATTTAACATCATAGGATGTAACACACAACCCTAATGTACTTAACTGATAAGAAATATATTATTAAATATATATTTAGTTTTATTTCATTTGAGTTATTTTAGTACTTCAACAAACTACATGGAAATGAAATAATATTGAATTTATGGATGTGTGTGTGTGTGTGTGTGTGTGTGTGTGCGCATATATGTTTGTGTGTGTGTGTACATACACATAGTTGTTTTTGGTGTTTGGCTTAGTTTTATGTTAGAATCATTATTACACTCTTATACCTTTTTGTTCTATTAATATTTTGAATTGTTTGTAGCTTTATTTTGTTTTCATTTAAATGTTAAGTTTAGAAATTTTGTCTCATGCATTTCACATTTTTATAAAAAAATTTTTAATGTGTGTGTATATATACTATTTATAAAGTTTTAGCTTTTAGTTTTGGATCAGTTTTAGTTGTTTTAATACTACAATTGATTGTTTCTGTTGTTCTCATTTGTAAGTCACTTTGGATAAAAGCGTCTGCTAAATGACTAAAAGTAAAGAAATAACTAAGAAACTTACTTATTTCAATCAAAAATCATCAAATGTGACACAGGAAATTCTTGTCAGTTTAAGGTTTTTCACTATAAATTATGATTTCTTCTTTTTCACTTCCAGAAACTGTAAATTTAACAGTACTGTAAGATTACATGAAATATCCCTTTAGAACTTAAGGGTGAGTAAATGATGACAGAATTTTGGGTGAACTATCTCAAACAGGTTTTTACCGTAGCATTTTTTACTTTTACCATTCAAATTGTGATCATGTTTTACAGTGCAGTTTATATGTACAGTCTGACTTGTTGCTGTGACCTGTACTATGAGTTCAGTGGGTTCAAAGTTCTGTTATGGTGTCAACATGTCAGCTGGGATTACTGGCACACACTAGAAGGTTCACTTTATAATCACCAGTGTTCCCGCTTATAGTCTTTCTTTCTTAATGAGACAATTGTGTAATTGCCTAGTGATTTCAGAGGGTAATAGATTAAACTAATCCTCTCAACAAAATATCTGTGTTTCCTTCTTGCCAAAGAAACTTTCCTATTACCAGCTAAAGCCCATTAAATTGCACTGTTGGATTTACAAATGTAATCAATGGATAATTGTCTGGGGCTTCTTTCAACCGCATACTGATGGCAGACCACCCGCTGCTTTTGTATTTTCTAATCTAAAGTAATTTTTTCTCCTATATTACCACTTATGCATCTCCTATCAAACACAGACAGGTGTGTGTTTCTGCGTGCATGCTATACAGTCCAAATCAATGAAGAGAATTTCAATGTTTGGTATATTGCAAGCACTGATTTTTCCCGCACATTTACTGTGCTCATTTACGGCTCGTTGAAATACATTAACCACACCAGTGCTGCTGGATTGAACTGGGTCAATTCGATTGTTATTTGGCCAGTTGAAATGATGAACCCAAATTCCATTGCTTCTCTAAAATGAACTTATTTAATTCATCTCTCAAGCTCGCTGAAAACACAGACCACCTCATCAGATAGATCTATCGATGGACGTCCCACCCCAGAGATTTATAAAGACTGAAATGTGTCAGTCGTGCTGTGACCTGATCTGATACTCCAGCACAAGGGTGTCAGGTAGCAGCGCGGAACGGCCGCTCTGCGTGATCGTGGGTACAGTGAAATCAGAGAGAGTGGCAGTGACACGGTTAGCCTGGCCTAACTGACTGTGATTACCTCTTTCTAACCTCAGACCTCCAGTTCATGGACTTGACCTTTGACCGCCTGAGGCTGTAGAGAAGAAAAATCACAGGCGTAGTCTCTTACACAAGATTTTTTCAGCTGATCACAAATGAGACATACCTCAGTTGTTTTAAAGCTAATTAATGTAAATTATAAAATGTTTAGTATTCCATTTAATATTTATATTTATTATATGGTATATCTATCTATCTATCTATCTATCTAGTTTTCTTATTTCTTATTTTCATATTCTTTACTTTCCATTTACAGTTTGTAGGACAGCAGTGCTGAGATAGATAGATAGATAGATAGATAGATAGATAGATATACACATAATTCTCAGATTTTTCTCCTGAGAGTAATTATCATAATTTTCTCCTGCGAGTAATCTCACATTTTTCTTAAAGAGATCTCAGAAATATATCAAATTGTGCTCATGCTTTTTTAAAGTCCAAAATGAAAAGTCAGGGATCTCAATATGAAGTCAAATATTTCTCATCAGACTCTTCTGAGACTTATTAGAGCTTATTTATATTAACTTAACAAACTATGGATTTGTACTCATATTTTAACATCTGTGTTGTAACAATTGTATTGTTTTATTATTATTATTATTATTATTATTATTTCTCCTAAGGCCTTTTAAAATAAACATAATACTTATATGAAACATACCTGAACAAGTCCATTAAGTCTCTATAAAACAGAAAGTTTTGAGCAATAACATTTTCTCATGGGTTTCCTCCTATTTTTAGACTGAATGTGTTTTATTTGAAAGGCCTGATTGTATTTTAATGGAACTCTTATTTTTCTCCTTTGTGAATTTCAAGAAAAAGGCAAAAACATGAATATGAATAAATTATCAGGTGCCGTTGTTTTCAAAACTCCTGACATTGTTTCATTCTTTTGACATCTCTCCTATGTTCAGCTGCTGTTTTCTTGCGCTTTTAAAGGACAGCAGAAACCCATTTTCAATTCGCTCTCGACACAATCCTTCAGCGCTGTGATTTGGTAGCATCTTTGAAGTGCACCGCTGTGTCCTTCAGACTGTAAATGGAAAATAATGCATCAATAACATTGTGCCTATTGTGAGGAGACTGGTGTGGCGCAAATTAGTAAAGATGTTCTATACGAGCACTTCACGCACAATACTTGCACACAATTTCTCCTAAACGCACAGAGACACTGTCATTTTACTGTGGGCCTGGTTGCCATGGTGATGCATTGGTTTAGAGGTCTACATGGACACTTGCAGTTTTCAATACATTAAGACATAATGGCAGAGGCCATGCTGGATACGGCAATTTGTGCCTGTGCAGCTCGGGCTTATTGTTGCACTCTTCTCTTGTTATTTTCCCTCGCTCTCTCATTTCTTTTCTCCCTTGATTCGTCCTCCTTATTTACACACACGCAACACTATTATCCTTCCAAGTACCTTGAAAACAGTACTGGGAATGTTTTCGTATAGCGTAGGCATGTTTTCATTTTCATTTTTTTCAGGGAATTGCATGGTAATGTCACTCTCTCTAAATAACAATATAGTGTGCAAAGCCAAATATTATGGGCTGAAAATGCATACCAACACAGACGAGTGTTTTTGAAGCATTCCTAGAAAATGGTTTTGCATGGTTTCTAGCTGGTCCACCCTGGTCATTTATGTTTATCAGGTGGTTCAAGTTTGTCTGTGTTACTGATCACCTTGAATACAATTGTTTGGGCTTGGTAGATCAGCTGTTTAGAGGTGGAAAACCATTCTGAACCAGCTTAAACTAAGCTAAGGTAGTTTAGCTGGTTTATGTGGGCTCCAGAGCTGGTTAATTTGAGGGTTAGCTAGTTTAACTAGTTGCCAGCTAGTCTCCAAGTCTCCCAAGTGCTCAAAACCCCATTAGAAAGCATTTTGACCAACACACTCAAGACCAACACACTAGCCTAAGGTGGTTTGCTGGTATATTTGGCCACCAAACCCAATCAAGTTGGGTTCAGCTAGTTGCCAGCTGGTCTCCAAGCCTTCTAAGTGCCATTAAAACCCCCTCTAAACTGCCAAACCTGACCAACTTGAGCATTAGATAGCATTTTGGTGGCTATTCAAGACCAACACACCAGACTGATTGTTTGCTGATATACAGTATTTGGCCACCAAACCCATTCAAGTAGGGGTTCAGCTGGTTTAGCTAGTTGCCATCTGGTCTCCAAGTCTCCTAAGTGCTCAAAACCACCTCTAAACAATCAAATCAGACCAACTTGAGCATTAGATAGCACCTTGGTGGGGATTCAAAACCAACACACCAGTCTAAGTTGGTTTGTTGGTTGGTCACCATACCTGGTCAAGTAGTGGTTCAGCTGGCTTAGCTAGTTGCCATCTGGTCTCCAAGCCTTCTACTTCCTAAACCCCCCTCTAAACCATCAAACCAGACCAACTTGAGCATTAGATAGCACTTTGGTGGGGATTCAAAACCAACACACCAGCCTAAGTTGGTTTGCTGGTATATTTGACCACCAAACCAGGTCAAACTGGCACTTAGCTGGTCGAACAGCTGGTCAAAACCCCTCTAAATCAAATTTTCTTTTGTTCCTCTTTTGTAAGTCACTTTGGATTAAAAAGAGTCTGCTAATAAATGTAAATCAGCCTAACTTGAGCAGTGTAAATCAGCTTGGTGGACCAACACACTACACAACTTAAGCTTTGCTGCAGACTGCCAATATCATACTGTAGTTTCAGCTTCCTATATTTTATTCTAAATGAATCATCAGAATATATCATCAGTCATATAACCACGAGTCTCTTCCAGGTGTATGTCCGTACCAAGATGCACCATTAAGATGTGAATGACTTTCTTTTTGGTTCCAGGTCACTGGAATGACTGATTTGAAGACTTGGATGGTTGAAAGTCACACATTCTCTTCTTGTTAATGACTTTGAGCCCCGAGGCCTCAGACAGGAGCCTGCAGACCTTCGGATTGATCCCCTCCTGTCTCCTTCAGGTTAGCCCTCCAGGAACCCTATCCAATCACATCAAATCACAGACACCAAGTGGTGCGGTCCCGTCCAATCACGCTGATTGCTTTGGAAAGTCCTGGCCATCCCTTAAGCTAACAGTGCAATTACTGGAAGTGTCTCATAAAGGGAAAGAGGAGGTGGAGGGATAGATGGGTGAAGGTGATTAATTGAGGTGGGAGTTGTTTAAAGGAGAAGAAAGGAAGTAAGAGATAGAGGAAGTGAGAGACAAAGGTTTGAGAAGAGGCAACAATCAGACGGATCATGAGAGAAGAGTTGAATGAGGGATCAGGTGGAATAACGGATGGAGGGGTGGAGAAAGCGGATCAATCAGCTCCACGGCTCATGTAAGAGAGACTGAAAATGTGTTCAAGAGTAAACTGACTAATTGGTTAACATCTACAGCAAAAAAAAAGTGTTTTTTATGAATTTCTTAAAGAGTAAATTGGAATAAAAAAATTATTATTCAAAGTTATTTTCAACTAATTGCTAACTTGTATAAAGTTCAGGCAATTTCGCATAACTTTGATGCTTTAAGTTCCACATGAAAAAAGCAGACAGACAATTCTTCTTCTTCTTCTTCTTCTTCTTCTTCTTCTTCTTCTTCTTCTTCTTCTTCTTCTTCTTCTTCTTCTTCTTCTTCTTATTATTATTATTATTATTATTATTATTATTATTATTATTATTATTAACAACCACAATAATAATAATGTATATTGTTGTTGTTCATAGAGGATTAAAATGATGATGATGATGATTATTATTATTATTATTATTATTATTATTATTATTATTATTATCATTATTTATTGTTATAATTAAGAACATCAATGATAATGAAACAGTTTATTATTATTATTATTGTTGTTGTTTTTGTTATTGTTGATGATAATGATAGAAGATTATTATTATTATTATTATTATCATTATTATTATTATTATTATTAATCATCATCATTTTATAGTATGGCATGCAAAGCACAAGAGCTCCATTTTATGAAAGATGGAAATTAATAGTATATCAATTATGTTTTGACTTAATTGTCACCTTTCATGCATAAATTAGAGCTGATTTTGCTATTGTTTTGTTGTTACATTGTACAGTATATATTAGACATTAGGTTGTTAAATAAGTGAATATTCCTTTACATTCATAGTTAGGCATGAGAGGAAACATGAGTCTGTAAATATGTTATTGGCTTGCTTGATACACTGATGTTTTCAATGAGACTGCATGTGCAAAATATTAACACATAAAGATAACTCTGATCCAAATATCAAAATAGATTCAAAGATTTACACATTCACCATGTGCTTCACATTCTCTGCCAAGTCTGGTATATTCAGCTTTTCAAGAGCACAGAAATAGTACAAAATCCCTACAAATGGCTGTGATTAAACAGAATCTGCTGCAGACTAAAAAAAGACAACAAACAAAATGAAATAATATTTGTACGTGCCTATTACTGAAGCGGAATGTCATTGCAGCAGAAAGAGCTGCTAATATTTTCCAGCGTTTTCTCAGGGTAGTTTGTGGAAATGCTGTAAGACTGTGACATCCACAGAGTAAATTGCATGACGGGATGCTGCCGCTCCCTGTGTGCCACTGAATATGCTGCTGTTGTCGTTTTCAATAGCCATCACAATAAAGAGAATTCCTTTAAGATTTTTCCCTCCAAATGTCATGGCCATCTTCAAAGGCCTTGAAGGGCAGCTGTATTTTAAAAGCAATATTGCCAGTAAACACGGCGCTTACTCTATCTGCCTCTATCATCAGCGTGTGTAGGGGTGATAATCGTAATGGGGAAATGGCACCTGAAACGTTTGAACTTTACTTTCCTCATCCATATGGGCCCGCTTTGCCCTGTCATTGTCCTCCCTCAGCTTTCTTCAGCTGCCACGCCACGTCCTCGCTTCCCCGTCATCAACGCGACCTTATCATCCAAAGCCATTTCCTGTTCGCATGAATGTGTAGCCAAACTTAGCCAAATGCATCCAGGAAAATAGAAACGGCTCAGGGAGAGTTCAACGCTATAGGTCTTTCAAGTTTATTTTATTCAAGAAAGAAATAAGGACAAATAGGCACAACTGCCTGCAGGTAAATGCTAGCATGTAAAGCAGACTGGGGCTAGTTGTCGTCTAAGGCTTTCTCTAGCAATGATTTTCTTGTATGGTTGGTTTTAAACATCTACAGTTGTTCAAAACTGCCTTAATTTATGATAGATATATACTAATTAACTGTTAAGTAATATTAATTAACAATGAGCACTACAATCTTTGTTAACATAAGTGAATAAAAATTGTTAGCTGAGGTCCATTAAATAATAACAGACACAAAGGGCCAGATTTACTAACAGCTTGCGCCAGCGCAAACTGTCTTTTCGTGTTAAAATAGTACAGTCAGGGTTTACTAAAGACGCACAGTGAAGAATTAGCACTGAAAAGGTGTGGATACAGTTATTTTTGCGCCTGACCTTATTGAATCTGCATTTGTAGGAGTTTATGGGAGGAGAGTATTAAAGTGAATCACGCAACGTGATTTACTAATGTTTGCACTCGTCAAATTACTGGTAATTGCACCATTATTTAACGCCCAAAAAAAGCATGTCTTAAAGCTGGTGGTAATTTGCACTGTTCTTGGTAGATTGCGCTGGTCATTATGGAAATGATCTGGCTGTGTCTGTGTTCTTTAATGTGCGCATTGTCAGTAAATCTCACAGAATTTTCCCCTCCCTTCGGCGCTTTTATGGAATTGCGCTCTAACACTAATTTGCCCTGTTTAGTAAATCTGGCCCAAAGTTTGTTTATTAATAATGTGTAGTTTAACTAAATCTTATTTCCTTATGTATTTCTTTGGATTTGATTCTGGTCTAAACAGATTTGATTCTGGTCTAACATTGGTTAATGCATTAACTGACTAATAATACAGCATTTATTAATTTTTGTTAAATATTGTTAATGCATTAAACAATGTTAACTAATGGAACCTTATTGTAAAGTGTACTGTATATATTTATTTATTTATTTACAGAATCTTCTAACTAAAAATGGCAAACATAATGAAATAAGATTTTGTTTGCCTATCACTGAAGAGGGGAAAAAAATCTAATAAAATGATTAAAATCAAATCTATCAGATCTGTAAATATTATTTAATGGATCTCAACTAACATGAAAATTACACTGAACAGCTGTTTTTTATTAACTAACGTTCAAAGATGAATAAATATTGTAATGCTCATTGTTTGTTAATATTATTTAATACATTAACCAATGTTCACTCTGTTCTCATGGTGAATTAATTACTAATTGGTTTGATAATTTGCTGTTTATTAATTTATATGGTGTTTAAATTTAGCTGAAAATCCTATAATATGCCTATTCCATTGTGACTATACTTACGCAATGACAACATGCCCCAATTAATAACAGTGGACATGTTTGATTTTTTTTTTTTTTTTTTATTTGCTTATACAGAAATTGATTTTTAAAAATAAACTCAACCTGAGAAATATTCACTAGTGTGACGACTATCCACATTCTCTCTTATAACATACAAATGTATTTTTAAATGTCATTTTCTACACCAGTGTTATGAAAAGAATCACTTTTCATCTGCCACTAACTTTCACGTTTTGCAACAAGTTAACTTTTTTCCATAAAATAGCACAACTTTCTGTACATGCCATGAAGAGTTGCCATGGTAACTAAAATTAAGCAGCACTCAAAGCAGGTGTTTTTTTTTATATCTGTCATAGTCACTTTCTCTTACTGTACAACCTAATGAAACAGAGATGAAAAGAAGAAAGAAGGTTGTAGCATATCAGGGAGGCGTTTGGTTTAAGCGCACGCTTTTTATAGTCCTCAAATAGTTCTTGAAGAGAGAGTTTGAGTGGTTTTTATCAGCGCTTTAGCAAACACTCAACGTTACTTGACATGTTGCGTTTTAAACACACTCTCATTGTTACAAAGGCCTGGAGAGTTTGTCCAAAAATAAATATTCTGTCAGTATTTATTCACTGTCATGTCATTCTGAACCTGCATCTCATGAAAGTTTTTCAGAATTTCTCCTTTCATGAACGAGTTTGGAACGACATGAGAGTGAGTAAACAATAACTAATTTTTTCTTCTTATATGAACTAAGTATTTGCGACGGTACACTATTCTTTGGATTCAGCAGGATAGGAACTGACAAAAAAATTCAATTCATGAGAATGAAAAACAAACCAACAAAAAGACAAGAGTGCATTGCACAAAAGATGGGTCATTTGTAACTACAGAGAGAAATCTAAACGCTGTCCCCCTCAGTCATTACCATTGTCAACATAATTATCATTGTTATCACCATCACCATGATTATTCTCATCATTATCTCTCTTTTAGCTAATTGACTCTGAGCCGTTCTTGCCACATTGTTGCCTCTCAGAGAACCCAACAGACGGGCGAAGAGAGTCAACATCTGTGTACTGAGGTTGACTCGTCTGTCAGCGTAATAACTGCATCTCAACAACTGCGCACCATTTTTGGAGAGAAATGAAGGTTGCTGGAGGCCTCGAGGCCTTTTGTGAGGTTTTGTTCTCTGGTTAGATCAAAGGATTGTGCGATAATGACTAATCTTTAAAAAAAATACAGGAAAGAAAGAACATATTTGCAGTTTGAAAGTCAACAATTTATATACGGAGTGAGATGGATCGCCACATGACGGGATCAAACGCAATTAAGGCAATTAACTTAATTCAGCGCTAACAGAATTAGCTTCTCTTATTCTAAAGAGTAATTATCACATGTTGCTGAGAAGAAATTGGATGAGGTAAACAAACTGTAAGATACTGAATGCAGGCTTTGAGTTTAAGCAACTTTAAGCAGACCAGCAGAAACACTTAAGAATGAATCTCACAGAACAATGTCCAGGTCATACTTCAATTTTTTTTTATTCATTTACAGTTTTTTTTTTTTTTTTTAATTCATTACATGTTTTATTAGCATCTCATTTCATTACTTAGAAGTTGAAATATTTTGAGTGATAACTGTTTTGCATTATTGTGAAAAAAGAATAATAATATTTATATAATATATATATTTTTAATATATAATAATTTATAAAAAAAATACATAAGATAAAAAAATACTGTTTTTGTAGCAATTTTTGTGTATGATGGCAAAATACTCTATATTAAAATAAAATATGTATATATAAAAATGTCATATTTGGGGTGTATATATAAATAATACAAAAAACCTGCAAATTTTTTATATACTACCAGTATTTTAGTTTTTATTCATATCTTGAAGTGGCTTTTATTTTTATATTTTCAGTTTTTAAAGTAAAAAACATTAGTTATTAAAGTAAAAATATTCATGTTAGTTCACAGTGCATTAACTAATGTTAACAGATACAACTTTTTGATCTAAAAAATGTATTAGTAAATGTTGAGATGAACTAAAATTAATGAATGCTGTAGAAGTATTGTTCATAGTTAGCGCCTGTTAACTAACATAGTTAATGTTAACAAATGGAACCTTATTGTAAAATGTTATCAAAAATTTTATTGGTGCTACATTTTATTTCATGTCTTTTCAGTATTTCATTTTGCCTTTAGAATTTGGAGTGAAAAATGACCCAGACACATTCCTGACAGGTTTTGAGATTCACCCTAGAGGCAGTGTGTGGAGGAAATAAATCTACACAGACCTCAAGTGGTTCAGGAAAGACCTTTTCCATCAACATTGTGTGGATGGTCATCTGAAGTGCACCATGGACCTTCTGACTCTGAGCTTCTCCTTGTCACAGTGAGATTAAACACGTTTGTAAGTCCAGCGGCTGTATGTGCGCTGAGGGTTATGACATCATATACTGTATGCCCTTTGCTGCTTCTGCAGCTGCAACGAGCAGCATTAATAACTGAGCCAGCGCTGGGATCTAGCGTCTGATTCTGCCCTGCTCTGCAGATCCTTTACGCTGGAGTCTGGTGTCACTGATAATAGGCCCCTCTGGGAGCCCTGTACAGTAGCAGGGCCTGCAAACTGTCTGCATATGAAAGGGGCTCCCGCTCACTGCCTACTTCTGAAAAGCTGTTGGGGGCGGGAGGGAGGGAGGGAGGGGAGCAGCGGATAAGGAGGAGGAGGACGGAATTAGAATGGAGAAGTTCAAACTCATTGACATGAGCCAAAAGTGGAGTAATTGAGTTCAAGGTGAAGAAGTGCAACCTTCAACTTTGCAAGCGAGAGCTTCACTGTGTGGTGATTAGATGTTTGGTAGGTTTGTCATTTTTTTTTTTTTTGAGAGAAATGTTTGCAAAGAGCTTCCCACACAGTAGCCCTGCTGAAAAGACTAGTATGAATTTCCATGTTCTAAGCTGGAGTCTGCTGGTTATTGCTGGTTTAACAGGTTGGCAAAGGTAGACTTGCTTGCTAATCTAGTTAAGAAGCCATCCAAAACACAAGATATGTTATTGACCTGCAATGCTGGTGTCTTTCAGCAATGATTTCAAAATTTGTGGATATATAAGAAAAAATTACGTTTTTTTGTGCTGCATTGAAAAAATAGCATAGATTCAGACATAGTTTATTATGTATCAGTTAAAATATGTATTTTTGAATAATATATAGTTTTCTGCATTATTGTGCTGAAAAATAATCTAATATTTAATATTATAATATTATAATATTAAATTTAATTAATATTTAATAATAAAAATTTAATAATATTTAATATTAATTTGATAATATTTGTAATATTTGTTAAACATTTTTAATAATATCCCTACAATGCAAAAAACTACATGTATTATTAAAAAAATATGTGTATATATATATATATATATCATTTTTTCATTTTTTTTTACATGTCACATTTAATTTGGTGTTTTACTTGCCATTTCTTTGTAATTAATCATGAAATTTACTAGCAATTTGTGAGTGAAAATTGTTTATACGCCAATTTTTTTCAGTGTATATAAATAATTGATAAAACTATAATAGTATATAAATAATTACAGTGCTATTTATATACTATTATAGTTTAATAGTAATAATTAATATTTTGAATTTGCTTTTATTTTTATATCTTCAGTTTTGTTTAGTTTTTTATATTATTTGTGCATATATATATAATATTAAAAAACTACAATTGAAAATATGAAAATAAAAGCAAATTCAGTATGCATATTACTAGCATATTGCCTAGTTTTTAATTAGTATTTTGAATTTGCTTTTATTTTTATATTTTCAGGGTTTTTTAGTTTTTGTTTTTGTTTTTTATATTATTTTTTAAGTTTTATTTATTTGTTTCATTTATTTCTAGTTAGTAATTTTAGTGCTGAAACAATTTTCGCATTGCCAGTAAATTCCAAAAACAATTCCAAAGAAATGGCAAGTAACACATTGAAATAAACATAAAATTTGAAAAACATGAAAGTTAAAAAAAAAACTGAAATACTTAGTTATCTTTCTTTTATTCCAACTTAAAAAAAAAAAAAAAAAATTGTATATCTTATGTAATGAAGGTCTCCATAAGTTTCATTCTGCAAATTTCCACCTGAATTGCAATTGCATCCAAGTACTCATTGGAAAAATCTGACTTTTCTCTCAGGAAACGAAGTCATCAGGTGTTTGCAGAGAGATGATTCACCCTGGTTCAGGTGGGTGTTTGAACAGGGCATAGGGCTCTAGAGGACACGCTGGATATTCTCAGGTTCATTAACACTGTAGCAGGTATTGAGCTGAACAAACCCAAGGAACCAAATCAAAGGGAAATCTCTCTAGGCTACATGCAGTAGGCTAGAGGTCATGTGGACACATGCAGACCTAGTGGAAAACAGTGCATAGAAGATCCTGGACTGGAAACACTGTGAAAACTACATTTGGCCTTTAAGGATAGTTCACTCAGAAATGAAACTTCTGTTACTCATGCTCCCATCGTTCCATATGACTTACTTTCTTCCGTGGGATACACAAGGCTGTTTGTTTTAATATAATAAAAAGTAAATGAGGACTGGGACTTTCAAGCTCCAAAGTCCTCTCACACAGAACTCCATAGCTTTGTGTGAGAAACATACAGACAGCTTAAGGCTTTAAAAGAATTGGAATATAGTAATTTTGGATATGATTTATGATATTAAATATTATAATAATACAATATTTTATGTAATCATATTTTATGTTAAATAATATTACACCTTGATTTGATTGGTTACACTTTATTTTAATGACCAATTCTCACTGTTAACTAGTTCCATATTAGTATGCATATTACTAGCAAATTGACTGTTTATTAGTACTTATAAAGCACATATTAATGCCTTATTCTGCATGACCATATTTTAGACCTCTTAATCCTACCTCATACATAAGCAACTACCTTACTAAAAAAAAAAAAAAAAAAAACAAGCAGTAAAGTAGGAGTTGAACAAAGTAGGAGAAACACTTTTTCACACAGGGCCATGTGGGTTTGGATTTTGTTTTCCTTCATTTAAAAACTGCATGTTGTGTTTACTTGTTATATTTGATTAATATTTAAATTTGTTTAACGATCTGAAACATTAAAGTGTGACAAACATGCAAAAAAAAAAAAAAACAATCAGGAAGGGGGCCAACAATTTTTCACACCACTGTGTGTATATATATATATATATATATATATATATATATATATATATATATATATATATATATATATATATATATATATATGCTACAGTAGATTATCAGGTTATGTCCTTACGGTACATCCTTACAAGACCCTAATTCACACTATCAGTTGCCTAAACTCTTTAAGCTGCACATAAAAAAAAAGAATTATTTGTTTACTTCTCTCTTTTTGCCAGAATTGAAGCATCTCTCTTAAAATCTCTGTCTCATCCTGTGTCTCTGAATGCGTACTCACCCTGTATTTAAGAATACAGTTGGGAGACTTACATAGTGAATAGTGATTGTCCTGTAATGCTAGGTTTGTCAGGAAATCAGCAGGGAGCCTGGCCACAGCGGTCGCTCTCCTCCTCGGCACTACTGCCAGGACTGGCTGTTTCCTTTTGTGCGAAAGAAAGAAGCAAATTGATTTTTCTCTATTCTACACAAACCTAGTGATGAAAGTGATGTGAGAATGAAAATAAATGCTGCTTTTACACCTAATAATGTTCAGAAAGAAACATGCATTCATGCACAGTACATCATGGGGACTTTCAGTTGGAGAGGACATCTGTATGCTCGCTGTGAACGTCACCCAATTTCTAACAAACACTGAATAATTCATGTTAGAACTCGCTCTGTCTTCACAGCAGAACAGGCGCCATGGTCCAAATTTCCCTTTGAGGCTAGCGAGCGTCCACTTCCCCACAATGACCTCCAAACTTTGACTGTTTTTTGTTTTTTTTTGTTTGTTAGAAACCGGTTTTCCGATTGTATAACCCAAATAAAAGAAGAGCTAAGACTTTCCACAGAGTCTCGCAGTGGAGACGGAGTGGTCATTAACAGTCAATGAGCGAAAACCCTGGAGCTTTGTAAAGGAACAGCTTGATGATTCAATCTGTCCAAGTTCAGACAACAAACTCATCCAATTAGCCAGTCAGGAGACAGCTTTGACCCCCAAATTGCCTGACTTTCCAGGGTGAAAACATCTCTTTGGCAGACATTTCACCCAGGCAAGCCTACCACTGAAGCATTCAGGTCTGGCTGGCTTTGGAGCAAAAGTGAAGAGGGCCAATTACAAAACCTTTTGGTTCTCCACAAATTCGGTTTTGAGTTTAGCAGAAGAACAGGTGCTGAGTTCTTGACGAGAGCCTCAGTTCACAACTGTGGCACTTCAATCTAAAAGTTTAGTATTTACAATAGGAAGTAGTTTACCTTAAAATGACATTTTTATTATCATTTACTCACTCTCGTATCATTCTAACTTTGTACTTCTTTTAAAAAGAAAACAACACGCTAGGCTTCTTTTTTTCCAAAAAATTAATGTGGATTTTGATTTATACTGTAAATCTCTGTTGTGTTGAACTTTAAATAAATTTTGGTCTGTTTTTGAATGTAGCACTCAAGCCATATGGACTACACTGACAAAACTGATTTACTTTGAAACAAATTTCACCAGCCTATTGCTATAAATTTCATAAATAATGCAAATACAAAGAAGTAACACTGA
>CM077261.1:7012793-7175293 GCA_039654775.1 Spinibarbus caldwelli | reverse complement strand
GTTTCCTGAGCCTTCAAAATGGTCTCTCAGTTTGGTTCACTAGGCTACACAATCATGGGGAAGACTGCTGATCTGACAGTTGTCCAGAAGACAATCATTGACACCCTTCACAAGGAGGGTAAGCCACAAACATTCATTGCCAAAGAAGCTGGCTGTTCACAGAGTGCTGTATCCAAGCATGTTAACAGAAAGTTGAGTGGAAGGAAAAAGTGTGGAAGAAAAAGATGCACAACCAACCGAGAGAACCGCAGCCTTATGAGGATTGTCAAGCAAAATCGATTCAAGAATTTGGGTGAACTTCACAAGGAATGGACTGAGGCTGGGGTCAAGGCATCAAGAGCCACCACACACAGACGTGTCAAGGAATTTGGCTACAGTTGTCGTATTCCTCTTGTTAAGTCACTCCTGAACCACAGACAACGTCAGAGACGTCTTACCTGGGCTAAGGAGAAGAAGAACTGGACTGTTGCCCAGTGGTCCAAAGTCCTCTTTTCAGATGAGAGCAAGTTTTGTATTTCGTTTGGAAACCAAGGTCCTAGAGTCTGGAGGAAGGGTGGAGAAGCTCATAGCCCAAGTTGCTTGAAGTCCAGTGTTAAGTTTCCACAGTCTGTGATGATTTGGGGTGCAATGTCATCTGCTGGTGTTGGTCCATTGTGTTTTTTGAAAACCAAAGCCACTGCACTCGTTTACCAAGAAATTTTGGAGCACTTCATGCTTCCTTCTGCTGACCAGCTTTTTAAAGATGCTGATTTCATTTTCCAGCAGGATTTGGCACCTGCCCACACTGCCAAAAGCACCAAAAGTTGGTTAAATGACCATGGTGTTGGTGTGCTTGACTGGCCAGCAAACTCACCAGACCTGAACCCCATAGAGAATCTATGGGGTATTGTCAAGAGGAAAATGAGAAACAAGAGACCAAAAAATGCAGATGAGCTGAAGGCCACTGTCAAAGAAACCTGGGCTTCCATACCACCTCAGCAGTGCCACAAACTGATCACCTCCATGCCACGCCAAATTGAGGCAGTAATTAAAGCAAAAGGAGCCCCTACCAAGTATTGAGTACATATACAATAAATGAACATACTTTCCAGAAGGCCAACAATTCACTAAAAATGTTTTTTTATTGGTCTTATGAAGTATTCTAATTTGTTGAGATAGTGAATTGGTGGGTTTTTGTTAAATGTGAGCCAAAATCATCACATCATCATTATATATATATATAAAACCAAATACATATAGTATACTCATGTAAAGCAACATACTAGTCCTAAATGGCAAATCCCAACTATTTGATTGTTTATAAGTTGCATAATTATATCATCGCCCAGTTCTAATCTGATAAATGTGAATAAGGCATGAAGATATTAACACATTATAACATTAATATCATAAATTTCCGTAAAGCTGCTTTGAAACAGTATATAATGTGAAAAGTGCTATACAGATCAAATTGATTTACAATTTAGTAAGAAAAGAAAACTTTTCTTACTAAATGGCATCTATAAATTATTAGCCTATATGTATTTTATATGTAGATGTATGTAGTTTATGTGTATATTCGATTCAATTAAAGCCCAAAAACCTTATATAAGCTTCAACAACATTAACAGAAAACAGTTAGCCTAGCGGTTAACAATTAATGCTTAGTCAACAGGTAACTTCCATCCTAAGACTGCTGGTCAGAAACTTGTGATTTATTCTGCATTACATTTACCTCAGAAGTCGGATGTTGTAGCTGGGAATGATCCACACCCAAGTGGACCGTGTTCCAGTAGAGAAGTCGGAAAACCAATATGGACACGTCCATTGTTATCAGTACCAGTCGATTAAAAACACAAACAAAGCGGTGTTTTGCTCAGATAACGCCAAAGTATCATGTCCACAAATAGAAGTTGGATAACACTGTGTGCATCACTGAGTTTATTGAGACACAGACAAACATAAGTGCTAATAAACAATATATTACTACTGTTTCTCTTCTGTTGATGCACTGAGCAGCCATATTGGATTCTGAAGTTGGAGTTGTTGTGATTCCGCCGAGATTCCGAGTCGGAACTCTGACTTGGGAAGGCGTTCCAGTTAAAAGTCCAGTTACTGGGAACTCAGAATTTATAACTTCCGAGTACAAATGGAATGTAACAATAATTATGGCTCTGAATCTATTTTATTAGAAGGAACACTTTAGTAACCATCTAGCAATGTCCTGGTAACTCAACCTGGTCTAACTGCAATTTGTACATACTTTACTAGGTGGCTAATTTGTGCGAATTCGTATGACCTCACTTTCACGTTTTGTGAAAAATCATATGTATTTTACGAGGTGGCAAATTTGTAGGAATTTGTATAAATGGCCACCCCTGACCCCACCCCTCACAGAAATCATATGACTGAGGACGTACAAATTAGCCACCTCGTAAAATACGTATGAATTGGTCGTGAGATAGCTTTGGGTAACCAGGTGCATCCACAACACATTAGCAACGCAGCTGTGATTTTTGAATGGCTAAACAACAATAACATCATCTTTTCAAAGACATTTTGAGGATGAAATCTAGTTTTGTTTTAAACTATTACCCCAGTGACTGTTCATATTCACGTACATGACAATATCAGATGTCCTCAAGAGTGCAGTGAAATGAACAGAATATCATACACACACCTGTTTGAGATCTTGATCAATTTCCTTTTATAAATAAAAAAAGGAGATGAATATGTAATTAGCATTCAGGTTTTTTAGGCTATTCTGTCAGTCTGTACACTTCCACAGTGCTGTGTTTTTTATTGTGGACCTCCAGCACTGGTTTTGAGAGCTCTTTCAGAGGGACTACCCAAGCCATCTGTGCCTTTGTGTGTGTGTGTGTGTGTGTGTCCACCACACAGACTTTGCTTATTTGCCATTCTGTCCATGCACTCCCAACACACACTCTTTCTCTCTCACACCTCTTTTCACTCTTACATTTGAGCATCACGATGCTGCATGTGAGTGATAGCTTCATTCTTCCAGCACTTCTCTCTCCCTCTCTCTCCTCTCTGCACACAAATTACACTGAACAAAAAAAGTGTGAGAGCGATGTGTTGGGAGACTAAATATCATTTTCACTGCACTATTAATGCTTGATAAAAGAGCGTGGATTATAATGTTGACAGTGCTTTGTGAAGTGTACTCAGACAACATCAGTTAAGACTTCAGTACACTATATAGTGACTGAGCAAAATCACTTAAAACAGCAACTGAACACGACAGGAAGCCTAATGCTATTGTTGACTGTTGAACAGGTACTGTTCAACGGGACTAAAGCCCCTGGAGGGTAAGATAGACTTTTCGTTTTATTTGCTCCCCCAAAACACTAAATGGCAACAAACAGCGTTTTTGAACACCTGTTAGTCACTACACACTGCAGAATGGTCTTGATTGGGTCACTGTGTGCCAACAAGAAGTGGTTATTATGAATCAATATGTACTTACTAAATGATCAACCAAAGACAAATAAATCTACATAATATATAATATATAATATACACATACAATGTAAAATTTCTTAGACGTCGTCTTACACGTTGCTATCACACATTTTACATTCATATATATAATTTATTATTTATTAATGTAATTAATTAGTAATAAAATATTTATATTTTCTTGTAATAATTTCGATAATGATAACTATTATGATCAAAATATAAATTATTGGTTGTCCTTAATAAAATAATAAAAATGTATTTACATGAATAAGTGTATAATAACAACAACATTTATCATTATTATTCATATAAAAATATGAATAATATTGGTATTGTATGAGCAATAAAATATTTATTTTTTATAATTTAATATAAATTAATTGTCCTTAATATAATAAAACTAAACTAATAAAAAATATAAATAAAATAAAATATATAAGCTACATTTTATATATATATATATATATATATATATATATATATATATATATATATATATATATATATATATATATATATATGTATATATGTATATGTATATATGTATATGTATGTGTGTGTGTGTATGTGCATGTGTGTGTGACCCTGGATCACAAAACCAGTCATAAGGGTCAATTTTTCAAAATTGAGATTTATACATGACCTGAAAGCTGAATAAATAAGCTTTCCATTGATGTATGGTTTGTTAGGATAGGACAATATTTGGCCGAGATACAACTATTTGAATATCTGGAATCTAAGGCTGCAAAAAAAAATTCTAAATACTGAGAAAATCGCCTTTAAAGTTGTCCAAATGAAGTTCTTAACAATGCATATTACTAATCAAAAATTAAGTTTTAATATATTTACGGTAGGAAATTTACAAAATATCTTCATGGAACATGATCTTTACTTAATATCCTAATGATTTTTGGCATAAAAGAAAAACCCATACAATGTATTTTTGGCTATTGCTACAAATATACCCCAGCGACTTAAGACTGGTTTTGTGGTCCAGGGTCTCACACACACACACACACACACACATACATATATATATATATACACACACACACACAATTATATAAATATATATCAGTAATCTCACCTGTTTCTCCTTCAGAGTTTCAGAAATGCTCTCAAGAATATTTCAAGCTGTGTTCAGATTTCTTAAGATATGTAGTCGAAGGTAACATTTTCATCTCATCATTTTCTTTCAAGAATTATGCTCTGCAAGTTAATTTCATAGTTACATACTCTTAATATCTGTTATTTACCGTCTCAATTCCATGAATTTTTATTTCTACAAGAAAATCTGAAGCAAAGTTGATCTTTGAAATCAAACATCTGAGAATTCCATAAAGTCTCTAAAAAAGAGCAACATCTAAGCAACACATTTTTCCTCGAAATGAGAAACTAATATGATTTCAGCTCTAAAAAATGTGGTCATTAATGCAGAATATTCTTCTCCACCCTCCTTTACATAGACTCAGTCCATGCTGAAGTTGTCTTAATAATTGATGAACATGATAAGAGTCTGTCATCAGTTTACACTAAACACTGCTCCATGTACTGAATGGCACAGGGAGAAATTCCTGGAAATCATCCAAGCACAAAAGTCTGGATGAGCTCCAGACGTTCCCCCCTCAGTGTGTGTTCGACAAGCAGCAGTCAGCGTGTCTCTGAGGGACTCTGGTTTATCCTGTCTAATCCACACACCCCTGCTTTATGGGCTCGCCAGGCCACCATACATTCACAGGAAGTGGTCCTCTTTTGCTGGGCTTGCCTCCCTGCATATTGAGTGGCTACAATAGCAAATGCTGTTTTGATATATTTTAAATTGGTTCATCGGTTTGAACTGAATGGATTAGAATGATAATTAGCAGCACTTTTCTTTGGGTAATGAGTAAATCTGTCTTTAAAGAGATTCTGAAGAAAATGTAAGGATGCTTGGCAGTGCAAAATTGCTCATTTTTATTAAATATGCTAAATTGGTGTGATGCTTCCCAGGACATTGATGTTGCTAGGAGATTTCTAGGCTGTTATGAGTGGTTGCTTATTTGTCCAAGTTGGTTTTGGAAATGGTATCATGGTGATTTATTCATTTATCTACATAGACCGTGGTTATAGCATTTTGTATATATTTCTGAAATTTAATTTCTAAAATATGCTTTAAATTGTTAAAAAAAAAAAAGTTAAAAAAAATTACGTATACCATGATAATACCAAGTTTTTTTTTTTGTTTTTGTTTTTTTTTTCTTTAAAATGGAGAATGTAGGCTGGTTTGTTTGTTTGTTTGTTTAGTTAACTTAACATACCATAAAGTTTTTATTTTTCCCTTGATTTTCATTTATTATTATTATTATTATTATTATTATTATTATTATTGCCGTTGTTGTTTGTTTGTTTTGTTTGTTTGTTTGTTTGCATTTAACATACCATGGCATTTTTAATTTTTTTCTTGATTTATTATTATTATTATTATCATTGTTGTTGTTTTTGTTTGTTTGTTTACATTTAACATACCATGGCATTTTTCTTGATTCATTATTATTATTGTTGTTGTCGTTGTTATTTATTTATTTATTTATTTATTTATTTATTTATTTATTTATTTATTTATTTATTCCATAGCATACCATAGCATTTTTATTTTTTCCTTGATTTATTATTATTATTATTATTGTTGTTGTTAATGTTGTTGTTGTCATCATTGTTGTTTGTTTGTTTGTTTGTTTGTTTGATTTTGTATTTATTTATTTAGCATACATAGCTGTTTATTTATTTATTTAACATACCATAGCATTTTTTTCTTGTTTTTTATTATTTATTTATATTTAACATACTATAGCATTTTTTAATTTTATTATTATTATTATTATTATTTTATATTGGTATTCATACTATGGCACAATGAATATAGTAATACTTAAACACTATAATGATTTGAGTCAGTTTGAAACCACCTAGCAACCACATTGCAACCTTCCAAAACACATAATACGCCTTAGCAACACCCTGGCAACCCTTCACAACAACTTCACATCAAGTTTTGAATGGTCAAGCATTCATTTTTCTTCAGGAAATGCAACATCCAATTATAGTGTGTGTGTGTGTGTGTATATATATATATATATATATATATATATATATATATATATATGCAATAGCCATGAAAACAAACTACGACGTGCATTTCTTTTCTTTTTTTTTTTCTACTTACATTTTTAAACTGTTTAACATTTTTGGAATAGGAACTGACAAAATTTAATAAATAGAGATTATTTATCACAGAGGAAAGCAACTTCAATTTTCTAGCTCAGAGAAGCAGGGCTCTTGTCATGCACACACACACAATCAAAGTAAAGATACGAAGCAGGCGCAGTGAAAGAAAGATAATTATTTAAAACAAAGAGCGATCACGCAGCGTGTGTGGAGGCATGGCATCCTGCGCGCGTTCTGCTGGCGTGGGCATTGACAAAAGATGAATCACGCATGTGAGTTCCTCTGCCTGTATGTTGGGCTGAACGAGGGGCCGCAAATGTAGACGAATGCGCGTATCACCATAGCAGTCTGTGTGTGTGTGTGTGTGTGCGTGTGTGTGTGTGTGTGTGCACGCACATTCATCATCCATGCCTTTCTTGCCATCTGTAACTCCTTCTTGCCGTGCCAAATCCACTCAAAGGGACCAGGAGATGACAAGAAAGACAGGCCCACACACATTGCACTTGCACATGGTCACTGCGGCGGCCATCTTGAGTCTTTGTGGGCTCCAGGCACACTATCAGAGACGTGCTATTTTCAGGGTTTTATCTGCCTGTTTGGCGTTTAGGTCGCTTCTGTTCCTCCAATATTGAAGTCTGTCTCGGCGTGGACGTAACCTTGGAAAATGCTACCCTGGACGAGTCACGGCGGAGTTTTGTAACGCTACTTATAATTCTGATCTGGTTTTGCGTGTGCTGTACTCCCTCTCTTTCTCTCTCTATCAGAAGGAAGCTGGTCTTATTTGGGTAATGCTGCAGGGATGTCCAGAATATTAACACAAACCTTAGAAGCTGTCAGCCATTAATATGCCAAGCACAGACCTCCCAATTAGTGGAAAACATGGCTTTCTTGCGCTAAGGAGTAGACAGGTTGGCTCAACACCAATGCAGCTCTGAGTGGAGTGAGACAGGGGTGAGCTTCTCGTGTGGAAAAATGATGTTTGGGGAGCTTCAAAGCAGCGGCGTATGAAGCTATCAAACGCGCACAAAAAAGATACCACAACTTTATTGGAGCGCCTGGCATTGAAGATGAAAGGCAGGATAAATAGATTTCTTTATCATGGGAGATGAAGCGTCCAGGCAGATCCCTTCAGCGCTGAGACGCCCCGCTTGACATAATGTGCAAAAATGACTTGATTAAAAGGCACAATTAATAGACGCATCCACCTTGAGGTCTGTGTGTCAGTTTTTACCCTCAGTCACAGGCATATAAAATTAATAATTTATCCAAATTGACAATTGTAAATTTTGTCTCTATCTATCTATCTATCTATCTATCTATCTATCTATCTATCTATCTGTCTATATGTCTGTCTGTCTGTCTGTTGTCTATTCTATTCATCTGGCTTTCATTCTATACGTCTGTCTGTCATTCTATCTATCTCAGTCAATCTATCTAATTTATCTATCAATCTGTCTATCTGTCATTCTGTACATCTGTTTGTCTGCAGTTCTGTTTGTCGTTCTATCATTCTATTTTTCTATCTATCGTTCAATCCATCTGTCTGCCATTCTACATCTGTCTATCTATCTATCTATCTATCTGTCTGTCTGTCTCTATCAGTCTGTCATTCTATCAATCTGTCTGTCTGTCATTTTATCTGTCCATCATTCCATTTGTCAGTCTGTCTGTCTGTACAAAATTTTCAAACACTTTAACATTCCATATTTGTCTTTTGACAAACTTTGCATTTCTAATTAAATTATTCTATATGGCAGACAACCCTGATTAAAACGTTAGTCCATACAATTTGTATACTATATTAAGCTCTTTAAGTTATTAAGAGTCATACTCTAGATTTTATGGGGGAACATATTTAATTACAGTAATTGTTAAATTCACATTAATGATTCACTAATAATCAAAACACTCAAAACAATAAAAAGAAAAAAAACTCTTCACAGCATGTTTAACTGTGTTGGTTCTCACACAGTGTACCTTTCGAATACTGTAAGATTTGAGAGATGGAATGACATGGGGTTAGTTAATTACAGACTGTTTCTTTTTAGAACAACTATCCTTCAAGGTGCAAAAACATCATGATTAAATGGCACAATTAATAGATCGAGGTCCGTGTGTTAAGTAAACCTTTCACCCAGGGTCAAGGCTGTCTTAAATTGAATGCGGAACTTGCAGAGAGCAAGGCAGAAATGCTGTCTAGCAGCCAATGAACCTCAGATCTAATGTTATTCAGCTGGTTCCCTTTTTATTTTGCCAACAGAGAGGATTTTAGAGCATTACTGCAGTGGCAGCCACTCATAGTTTCTTAGTGAGAAGCAAAGAGTCTCCTGTGGAAACATTTCTCCTCACCTGCTTCCGAGAGTCATTATGTGCCCCCCACTGATGTACTGTAGACCGCGTCTCAGTCCTCGCAGAAACTCGAGTGCTTGTTTGAAATTGATCAATTTGGCTGAAGTGCTGCCTCAGATTAATTCCTGGCCTCTTTAGGTGCACAATATCACAGTGTTATGATACTCTGTGGTATATCGACTTAAACAGAGAGGGGGTTATTATGTGGCTGGAAAGTTTGCACCTTTGTCACATTGACCATGCATTCAATGCACTCAAACACCCGCATAGAGAAAAGCCCAATTTTTGTGAAAGAGTCATAATGCTTAGCTTAAATAATGCTTTATATTATAATTATTAAAGGAATAGTTCACCCAAGAATTAACTTTTTGTCCATTTTCAAACCTGCATGACTTTCTTTTCTTGGTGGAACAAAAAATGGAAAATATTGAATATACTGGTTGTTTTTATGTTGCAGTTTCTAAGAATAGGGACTCAGAAGCTCAAAATGACTCAAAAGTAATTCACATTTTTTTAATATAGGCTTTTGTACTATATTTCAAATCTTCTGAAGCAATATGATAGGTTTATCTGAGGAACAAACCAAACCTGAACTCAGTATTTACTACTAATCTTCACTTCCATTGATCTGTTAACTGCTGTGATCGAATTTGACATTGAATCAGTTCAACATTGAGTCAGTTAGTAAAGAGTCAGTGAATCAACTAAAGAATCAGATCAGTCAGATGGGTGAACAAATCACCAGAATGAAGTTTTGTGAATCAGAGCAACCTGATTCCTTGAAAAGATCTTATGAAACTTACAAGAACTTTTCAAGGACGTACATTTTGTCACACAAAGCTATTTTATTGCTTCAAAAAACTTATATATAAAGCATGTAAGTCAAATGGACTACATTTATAATATTTGTATGGTGCTGTTTGAAGCTTTGAAAGTTCCATTATTTGTACTTGCAAAGAAAAATCCTTTTGTGTTCAACACAAGGAAGAGAATCGTATGGGTTTGGAACAACGTGACCTGAGATTTTTTTAATGAAATATTCCTTTAAGGAACCAGTATAACAGCTGAGCTCAGGTGCTGACTGAATTGCTATTTTCAAAAAAATGTACTTGCCAATTTTTCGACATTTTAAAATGCGTGTTTTTAACACAGAAGGTAGGTTTATCGTGGCTCTTCACTTGGTGGCTAATGGCAACAGCAACATTTGTTTAATAGAGATACTTGATAAATCTGGACCTCAGGTCTTATTTTCATCATACCTCTGAAAACCTTATTTGCGTTTCTATGGTAACCAAGGCTAAACCACTCATTGTTATTGTATTCTTGCATGTTGGTGTTGTTTCAAGTATGCAAGGTTTTTTTATTTATTTTATTTTTTTTGTCAAAAGCTGTTCATAATAATAACCCACTCTGGAATGCTGCAAGAAGTCAGTAAGATAGATTCAGAAAAGAACATAATTCATGCAGACATTTGTTCAATATTTTTCAGGCAGACATTTTTATTTTGAACAAAGACTCTACTAGAATCAGTTTCTCTAGCCACACCCAGGCCCGATTACTGCCACACCTGTTCGTAATCAAGAAATCACTTAAATAGGACCTGCTTGACAAAGTGAAGTAGACCAAAAGATCCTCAAAAGCTACACATCATGTTGAGATCCAAAGAAATTCAGGAACAAATGAGAAAGAAAGTAATTGAGATCTATCAGTCTGGAAAAGGTTATAAAGCCATTTCTAAAGCTTTGAGACTCCAGCGAACCACAGTGAGAGCCATTATCCACAAATGGCGAAAACATGGAACAGTGGTGAACCTTCCCAGGAGTGGCTGGCCGACCAAAATTACCCCAAGAGCGCAGCGACGACTCATCCAAGAGGTCACAAAAGACCCCAGAACAACATCCAAAGAACTGCAGGCCTCACTTGCCTCAGTTAAGGTCAGTGTTCATGACTTCACCATAAGAAAGAGACTGGGCAAAAATGGCCTGCATGGTAGAGTTCCAAGACGAAAACCACTGCTGAGCAAAAAGAACATAAAGGCTCGTCTCAGTTTTGCCAGAAAACATCTTGATGATCCCCAAGACTTTTGGGAAAATACTCTGTAGACTGACGAGACAAAAGTTGAACTTTTTGGAAGGTGTGTGTCCCATTACATCTGGCGTAAAAGTAACACAGCATTTCAGAAAAAGAACATCGTACCAACAGTAAAATATGGTGGTGGTAGTGTGATGGTCTGGGGCTGTTTTGCTGCTTCAGGACCTGGAAGACTTGCTGTGATAAATGGAACCATGAATTCTGCTGTCTACCAAAAAAATCCTGAAGGACAATGTCCGGCCATCTGTTCGTGACCTCAAGCTGAAGCGAACTTGGGTTCTGCAGCAGGACAATGATCCAAAACACACCAGCAAGTCCACCTCTGAATGGCTGAAGAAAAACAAAATGAAGACTTTGGAGTGGCCTAGTCTATGTCCTGACCTGAATCCTATTGAGATGCTGTGACATGACCTTAAAAAGGCGGTTCATGCTCGAAAACCCTCCAATGTGGCTGAATTACAACAATTCTGCAAAGATGAGTGGGCCAAAATTCCTCCACAGCGCTGTAACAGACTCATTGCAAGTTATCACAAATGCTTGATTGCAGTTGTTGCTGCTAAGAGTGGCCCAACCAGTTATTAGGTTTAGGGGGCAAGCACTTTTTCACACAGGGCCATGTGGGTTTGGATTTTGTTTTCCCTTCATAATAAAAAAAACTTAATTGAAAAACTGCATGTTGTGTTTACTTGTTATCTTTGATTAATATTTAAATTTGTTTGATGATCTGAAACATTAAAGTGTGACAAACATGCAAAAAAATAAAAAATCAGGAAGAGGGCAAACAATTTTTCACACCACTGTATATACAGTGGGTACGGAAAGTATTCAGACCCCCTTAAATTTTTCACTCTTTGTTATATTGCAGCCATTTGCTAAAATCATTTGTTCATTTTTTTCCCTCGTTAATGTACACACAGCACCCCATATTGACAGAAAAACACAGAATTGTTGACATTTTTGCAGATTTATTAAAAAAGAAAAACTGAAATATCACATGGTCCTAAGTATTCAGACCCTTTGCTGTGACACTCATATATTTAACTCAGGTGCTGTCCATTTCTTCTGATCATCCTTGAGATGGTTCTACACCTTCATTTGAGTCCAGCTGTGTTTGATTATACTGATTGGACTTGATTAGGAAAGCCACACACCTGTCTATATAAGACCTTACAGCTCACAGTGCATGTCAGAGCAAATGAGAATCATGAGGTCAAAGGAACTGCCTGAAGAGCTCAGAGACAGAATTGTGGCAAGGCACAGATCTGGCCAAGGTTACAAAAAAATTTCTGCTGCACTTAAGGTTCCTAAGAGCACAGTGGCCTCCATAATCCTTAAATGGAAGACGTTTGGGATGACCAGAACCCTTCCTAGAGCTCGCCGTCCGGCCAAACTGAGCTATCGGGGGAGAAGAGCCTTGGTGAGAGAGGTAAAGAAGAACCCAAAGATCACTGTGGCTGAGCTCCAGAGATGCAGTCGGGAGATGGGAGAAAGTTGTAGAAAGTCAACAATCACTGCAGCCCTCCACCAGTCGGGGCTTTATGGCAGAGTGGCCCGACGGAAGCCTCTCCTCAGTGCAAGACACATGAAAGCCCGCATGGAGTTTGCTAAAAAAACACCTGAAGGACTCCAAGATGGTGAGAAATAAGATTCTCTGGTCTGATGAGACCAAGATAGAACTTTTTGGCCTTAATTCTAAGCGGTATGTGTGGAGAAAACCAGGCACTGCTCATCACCTGTCCAATACAGTCCCAACAGTGAAGCATGGTGGTGGCAGCATCATGCTGTGGGGGTGTTTTTCAGCTGCAGGGACAGGACGACTGGTTGCAATCGAGGGAAAGATGAATGCGGCCAAGTACAGGGATATACTGGACGAAAACCTTCTCCAGAGTGCTCAGGTCCTCAGACTGGGCCGAAGGTTTACCATCCAACAAGACAATGACCCTAAGCACACAGCTAAAATAACGAAGGAGTGGCTTCACAACAACTTAAAATATATATATATATATATATATATATATATATATATATATATATATATATATATATATATATATATATATATATATATATATATATATATTTTTTTTTTTTTTTATTGTTTATTTGATTTTTGTTTATTTATTTTTGTTGCTGCAGCTGAAAAAATGGCTTTATTATATTTATAAAACTGTTACTCCTTTTGTCTTCCAGGAGTGAATGAATGAATGAACTAACAATGAGTAATGAGTTGAAATAAAAATGAGTTGCAAAGGTGAGTATACGAATATAAACTGAGTTTAAATGATGTCTGAAAGATCACATTAAGTAAATTTAAATATAAATTATATTAATTATTTATTTGAATATAAACTTATATTTAATCTAAATTATAATGTAAATGGGTGATTTCTTTTAGAGCCTTCAACTTTTTTTCACCTACAATAATTATACAACTTAATTTTTAAATGAATAATAAAACTATAAATTAATTATTTAAAATCTGAATGGGCATGCAGCCTCAAGGCATAAGACTTTACATATTTAGATAAAGGCAATCAAAAAGTATGTTGCTTCTTCTATCCCAAGGAGAACGAGAGTGAACGAGTGTATTAACTATAAAGTATTTATTGCTGCTTGTGTAGCCTTCATCAGCAGTGTAACTCGCAGTAAAGTTGACTTTTTGGGGTTAGTGCTGCAGGAATCCCTCTGTGACTCCCTGTAAAGGCAAGCCGATGAAGAGAAACATCACATAGCTCTACAGCAGATTAAAGATCCAGCCAGCTCTGTCTGCTCCAGTGCACAGTCCAGCACTCATGTTTTCAAGATGTTGTCTGGCTTGTGTTCTTATTTTCAAAGTCAAAACAAAATAAAAGGCAAAAGTTTCAGGCGCAATAACTGTGGTCTTGAATCAACTAGTTTTAGTGAATTTAAAGTTTATAGTCAACAGATTGACCTTGTTTGTAGGGATAATGTGTGTTACAGTGTAGTTCAAGAAATATAGATTTTATTTTTTTTTAAATGAATTGTATACATTATCTTAAATTTTCAATTATTCAAATAGATTTAAAAAAAAAATTTTAAATTTTATATTATATTTTATATTATCTTTAAACTATAGCATTTTTATATTATAAACACAATTAATGTCAAGTTTATTTAAACTTTTTTTTTCTTTTTTTAATTATATATTTATACACTACAGGTCAAAAATTGGAACAAATAAGATTTTTAAAATGTTTTTAAAAGAAGTCCCTTAATGCTCATCGAGGCTGAATTTATTTATTTAAAAAATACAGTAAAAAGAGTAATATTGTGAAATATTACCATTTAAAATAGTTTTATGTACTCAAATTTTCATATTGCTCAAGAAACATTTCTTATTGTCAAAAATATATGAAAATATTCAAATAGAACATTTAAAACTATAATCATATTTTACAATATTACTACTTTTTACTATATTTTTGGCTTCTTTCAAAAACATTAAGAAAATCATAATTATTCCAGACTTTTGGAATATAAAATAAAAATAAAATTCTAATATAATATAATATAATATCCTTTTTTCTTATTGCTCAAGAAACATTTCTTATTACTTCTTTCAGAAACATTTGAAAAAAAATCCTAATTATTCCAAACTATTATAATATAATATAATATAATATAATATAATAATATCCTTTTTTGCATATTTGTTGTGGATATTCTCTTTTTTTTTTGCTAAAAACATTTAATTAATTAGGTCAATCTATATGGTAGCTGTAACATCTGCAAAATAATTGTAACATGCTGATTGGACTACAAGTTTAACTAGACGATGACAAAACCAGATATTTTACAGTGGTGTACAGTTTTCCGGACCCCCTACAGTTCATCACTTTGACACAAGAAGACAAGCGTGGCAGTCGGGTTGAAAAAACGTGCCTCTCTCTGAATACGTCTGGAGGATGTATAAACACACTTTGCTGAAAATATATTAAGGAGCCGCTCACCCTATCTTCTCCCTATCCTCGAGGAGGGCTGTAGGTAACAAATCAAACAGGAATCCGAGCCCCAAAACATTCCCTCCTGGAAGCATCGTCTTTCCTCACAATGGTTCCTGCTTATCTCTGCCCAAACACCTGCCATGTTGGTTCCTACTTATCTAGTGATTACAGCTGTAGCCATTTTGCAATGATTCACCGCAAAATTATTTAGAAAATAAATAAACATCCCAGACATTCAGAGACTAGAGCCCCGTTGACTGAACTGCTCTTTGAAGGTTTAGCGAGGGGTGCGGGGGAAACGTGCTTCATATTAATAGCTCTTTCTCCTTTACGCGCACGTTCTCTAAGTAATTACCCTGGCATCGGTAAGAGCTCTTCAAGGTGACACGGGTCCTGCAAAGGGATAGACACACATCTCTCTGATCTCTTTAATGGGGGTGCCTGGCTGATTTGGGGCAGAGATGCTTTTTTGCCCTGTGAACTTTTAACTATTGACGTTTCTTATATTCCTGAACTGCTGGAGTTATTGATCCGGTGGAAAGTTCTGCTCTAGAGGAATCGATGCAGAGCTGCTTTACTGAAACATACAGTAATTACAGCAACTACAGGAGCTCATTCGACATATCAAACTATAAGACATTCAGACTTTCACTCCCACTCGATCACATTCGGTTTCAAAGCTCATCATATTTCTCTATGAAATGTGCCAGAGTGGTATCTTAACAAAATAATAGTCATAGTAATCAGTGCAGAAATATATTCACAGATGTACTGTAACTGCATTAAGCCACAATTTCACAAATCCAACTATATTAAATGGCAAGTTGAAAATGCACAATTAATATTGAATGTGCAGTCCAATTAATATTCATTCATGTTGTATGTAAGTCACTACATTGCTTGCATACAATAGGTTAATTAATTATTTGGCAAAAAATAATAATAATAATAATAATTAGTAGTAGTAGCAGTGGTAGTAATAGTAGTATAAATACATTATTATTATTATTATTGTTGTTGTTGTTGTTGTACACATAAAAAAAATATTTTATTATATTAAGAACAATCAATCATATTTTATAAAATAATAGTAATAATAATAATAATTGTTATTATTATACACACAAAATATAATGTGACAATTAATGAAAATAAATTCTATTTATATTTAATTATTTTATTTACTACTACTACTACTACTACTACTACTAATAATAATAATAATAATAATTTATTTTTATTAATATAAGCCCATTTTTTGTTGTTGTGATATTAAAGACAGTGATTTATATTTGTATAATAATAATAATTAGTAGTAGTAGTAGTTGTAGTAGTATTGTTAGTATTATTATTATTATTATAATTATTTAGTAGTAGTAGTATTAGTAGTATTGTACACTTAATATTATTTAATTATTATATTAACAATCAATATTTTTATAATAATAATAATAGACTTATAATAATAATAATAATAATAATATTTTTGTTATTAATATAAGCCAATAAAATTAGTTTTGTGTGTATTATTAGTATTGTTGTTGTACATAAATATTATTATTGTTATTATATTAAATACATTTATATTTTTAATAATAATAATAATAATGATACAATATTAGTAGTAGTAGTAGTATTTAGTAGTAGTTGTAGTATTATACACATATATTTGTATATTAAGCACAATCATATTTATAATAATTATTCACATAAAAATATAAATATTATTTTATTAATGTTACTACTACTACTATTTATTGAACTCTATTTTACTGTTGCTGCCTTAATGCAGTAAGCTGCTTGCCATATGTTTCAGTGATTTATAGGCCCCTATAAACACCCCTTAGCAGTGGTAAAATCACTCTACATGACGTGAAATGAGAAAAGTTAATATTTATAGGCTTTTAGAACCAATTATGGCAAGTTTTGACTTTACACAGGTGATATTATAAAACCATGAACATCCTGAATAAGGATATGTTTAGCTGAAGAACTAGAACAGAGATATCATTCAAGGATCTTGTCCATAATAAGTAACCTATTAAATTTCAATGGCTGTGTCAGCTATTACCGTTCCTCATGTAATATTTATCCAAGTGTCGACTGAGCTGACTGGAGAAGTGCTGGTATTGTGCTGAATGAAAATATGAAGCGCTACCTCCGATTTAGTAAGAGAGACAGGTGAAACAGGAATGATTGCGTTCACATGGGATGACTCCAGGGCTGTTTTTGTAACACATACACCGCAGTGCAATGAAGATCTCCGTGTTTTTGACATATTTCCACATTGGTGGAGAAGATCCACCTCAGTTCTGTCTGTCTCCTCTGGATTCCCAGCTCAGATTTTCCTGAAGTTAACACTGCCCCCTGGTGTCCATACAGCATTACACCTCTACCCCCCTCGCTATGAATGAAAACCTTCACAAAAAAAAAAAAACCCAGAGAGCACACATTTTAGCCGGAGATAAGATTGCATTTCGGTGTAGCATGCAATGAATCAGCGTTTTGCTGGATCAGCTGCGCTCAGATTTGTGCCGCGGGAGCCTTTGGTTATCAATTACTTAACAGCGGCAGGAAAGTTTTCCCAAAACATTCCCTCTTGATCGCGACATCATAATCAAACCCGCCGCTTCCACAAAGGGACCAATTAAAAGCCTCCTCCTTGATGCATTAAACCGGTCGGCGATTAGCGAATCAACATGTAATCTCGGAAAGTTCCGCTCGAGCGATTCGCGTCGGTCAGCGAAGTGCCTTCAACTGAGGAAATCTTTTGAAACTAATCTCGTCAGGCCCGAGAGCAGGAAAGGTGTTTAGTGTTTACAGTTAGACCAATCCGTTTTTCTATGGCGCGAGATAAGCGCGATGAGGAATGCAACATGTCGTTTAAAAGTGCATAGAGGGCTTAAACCCACATATTGATGTATTGCATGAGGATAAGACAGCAGCTGCTAGCTCTTTGCAAGCTACCGCTACAATTCATTTAATGCTAAACACTTTAATTGATGAGTAGGAGTTTCTATTTCAAAGCCTGCCAGAAAATCTTCTCTCGTTAGGAGAATCAAAACACGTCCAGAGTCGACTCAACAGGTGTCTGAGGGGAAATATTCAAGGTTTACTTCCACGTGCGTTTGAAACGCTGCAGTAGTTTCGTGTTTCACCGCGGTGTTTTGCTTGAGTTTGTGCGGATGGCTCTAATGAGTGTAAAACCATAGCCGCCATCTGTTTTAAATGTGCAAGACTTCTCATCCGCTGGAAATCTCCATGGCTCTCTAGTTAAAACATCACAGGGTAACTGTTAAGGATGTCACATTTGTTCTGGAGAAATGTTTGTGATTTTCATCCAGTGCCAAAGCTTTTAGAAACCACCACTGTGAGAAAGCGCTTGCATATCTCTTCATTTGACGCATCTAATTTGGGCTCAATTATCTCGCTCAAGCAAAATGAAATTTAGACCTCTTCTTTTGAAATTGAGGAAAAACAGACATCAGAGTCAAATGTTAGATGAATTTTCTTGAACAAAAGTCGAAGTTAAATTGATGCCCAGCGTGAAAGCATGAACAATTAACACTTTAATAACATCATGGTTTATATTAATGTTTCATTTTGGAGAAGATCAATTATTTCTCTAATGAATCTTTAGAGAAGGTTGCCAAAGTATTAAACTTTGGTGTAATAACTTGTTTTGCATTGTTTGTGCTCTAGACATGAATGATTGTCAATCATAGAAGCACACTGAAGAAAGAACAGAGTGTCATAGAGACTTGAGGGGACTTGCTGTTTTGACTTGAGCTATAAGCAACACCCTAGCAACCTCCTAGAAAACTTCAGCAACCACCTAACAATGCCCTAGCAATCACTCTAGACCTTAGCAAAGGCATAACCATATCCCAGTAACAGCCCCAACACCTATTGTGATGGTAAATTTTGTATACGCAGACTGTCTATATATTTTTTATTTTATATTATATTTTTAATATTTTTGTAATATGCCAGAACTAATTAATATTTTTAATTTTATTTTATTTTATTTTTAATTGATTTTTTATTTTTTTTATTTTAACACTTCAGAACAACATTACTTAGTCACAAGTATTTAAGAAAGAGGAATGTCATTTTGCACAGATGAACAATTTAATATTTTATTTTATTAAAACATTTCCGAACTATTTAATATTTTCATTCTATTCTATTCTATTCTATTCTATTCTGTTCTGTTCTATTACAACAATTCAGAGCAACAGTACTCATTCACAAGTGTAAGAAACAGGGAGAAATAATTTAATTTTATCATCTTTGTGTTTTTCACAGCTCCCACAACACCCTAGCATTATGATGGTAATTTTTATTTTATTTTATTTTATTTTATTTTATTTTATTTTATTTTATTTCAACACTTCAGAACAATATTACTTATTCACAAGTGTAATAACGGTGAATAAATCATTTTTGGATCTTTGTGTTTTCCACAGGTCTACTTGAAAACTGCCCACAACACCCTACCATTGTGATGGTAGGTTTTCCACCTATGAAAATGGAATATTTTTATTTTATTTTATTAAAGAACAGTGTTACTTATGAACGCATCTAAGAAAGAGGGATGATTGATTTGATTTGATCTTGTCTTTGTGTTTTCCACACTTCTGCTTGATAACACGGATGCCTGAACAGTAAGCACACCACAAACCAGCCTAACACGTCCGCAGCGAATTCGCAAGATGGAGGCAGCACTCTTCTGATTCATTTGTGAAATTATGTATTCATGGGTTTCTCTTTCGAAATGGCATTTTCCAAACAGAAAGTAGCACCCTGTCAGCCTTGAGTGCTTTGTGGAATTGTTTAATTGGTTTGCGCTTTCATTCAATTGATTGCAGGATTTCAGGGAGAGTGATGCAGGCTAAAAGCTCCAGGACAGTGTGAAGAGATGAATTGTGGGACATAAAAGAAAAGGTCAGCGGCTCTGGTGTAAAGGGCACCGCTCACAGTGTATTAGAATGAAATAATTGACAGATATGCTTGTTAACTTGTTTTATAAGAACACACCCTGATAATTGAAAACAGCATTGAAAAGCATGTGTTTAGTGTACTGGTTTTTTTTTTCTTCTTTTATATGTTCGGACCATTTAAATATGAGAGTAAACAACATAAACTAGACTTCCTCATGTTTTGAAGAAACTGTGAGTGGCGCCTGCATTTGTAAAACTCAAATTGCAATTCAAATTTAAATTAAGGGAAGAAGAATTCAAATTAATTTAAATCCAAAGAAATGCATATAACTTTTTTTTAGAGAAAAGCAAAGTTTATTGAGACAAATCTAGATAGATGGATGGACGGACGGACAGACGACAGACAGACAGACAGACAGACAGACAGATAGATCGATATACAGACAGACAGACGGATGGACAATAGACAGACAGACAGATGGATGGAAGACAGACAGACAGATAGATAGATAGACAGACAGACAGACAGATAGATAGATAGATGGATAGACGGACAAATGGATGGATGGACGGACGGACGGACGATGGATAGATAGATAGATAGATAGATAGATAGATAGATAGATAGATAGATAGATAGATAGATGAATGGACAGACGGATGGACAGAAGGATGGACAATAGATAGACAGACAGACAGACAGACAGACAGATAGATAGACGGACAAATGGATGGATGATAGATGGACGGACGGACGGACGATAGATAGATAGATAGATAGATAGATAGATGGATGAATGGACAGACGGATTGGCTAGAAGGATGGACAATAGATAGACAGACAGACAGACAGATAGATAGACGGACAAATGGATGGATGATAGATAGATGGACGGACGGTCAGACGATAGATGGATGGACAGACGGATGGACGATAGATGGACGGACGGACGGACGGACGATAGATAGATAGATAGATAGATAGACGGACGGACAGACAGACAGACAGATGGCTGCTAAGTGGTTAAGGTTTTCTGAGCGTTTTGTTGTTGATATGCAGTTGCTACAATGTTTTGTGTGTTGTGTGTTGTGTGTGTGTGTGTGTGTGTGTGTGTGTGTGTGTGTGTGAGAGAGAGAGAGAGATAATTAGGGTGTTCTGGGTGGCTGCTAACTGGCCCAAGTCAAAAGTCCAAAGGCTCTATGAAAAAGCAATAGTAAATTGAAAAAAAAAGGCAAAAGTTTATTTGCCACGTGGAAGTACTTCAACATTCCCTAGAAGAATCTCTTCTCATTAGTGTGGGTGATGTGTGTGGAGAGGCTGCCATTATGAGTGAATGTCCAAACTCCAGAAAAAATCCATTAATTGTTTGCTCAAAGAACGCATGTTAGAATTTACATGAAAACAGCAGCCGAATCTTTAAGAAAGAGCAGATAGTGAGCTTTCATCTCCGTCCTCTTGATTCTAATTTAGCACCTTGGCTGCGACTGGATCCTCGTAGATAATTTGCTTTTGGTTTTCTCTTTAACGGCTTCGTGCAGGATGTTTGGATAGGTACAGAGGAACGGCACACAACTAAGAGCTACCAGCCGCGGTCTTCATCAAACTCTTTTGTATGAACAGGAAATTCAAATTTTTAAAAATGTTTCCTCATTATTTAAACATTCGCATCTGTTTTCACAATGGGTGGCACTTAAAGATAATGAAGCCTAATAAGACTTTAATGCTGGTTTTAATGCATTCACAAAGAGTACACAAAAGAACAGATGGTGGGTTCTAAATCCACATCTCGCCCCAAAACCTTTGGTGCTGTGTATGTGGCTGTTCGCGTATGGGTAATATCTGTATTTAAAATACCCAGCATGCAGCTGCGGCATCCTTTATCCCTGCTGATGGAATGTTCTGGCTTGCCCTGAAACATGCCGTTGAAACATTCAAAAGGAGAAAATGTGTTTTACAATTCAAACTATGTCTCAGTTCACAGAAAATGAGATGTGAGAGCAGCAACAGAGGGGAAGATTTTCATTGAGTATTGACTTGAATTTCGTTCTATTTCTGGTCATTTGGACCAGCATTTTCAAACTGGGGTCTGGGGCCAAAAAAAGGGGTTATAGGGGGCCCATGTAAATTTTAGAGGGAAAATAAGATGAAAAGCATGATACTATTTTGAAATTATTTTTTATTATTTATTTTTAATTATTTGTAATTATGTATATTATTGTTACACACACACACACAACACACACACACACACACACACATATATGTGTGTGTGTTTGTAATTTTACATGAACAATACATTTATTTATATTATTATGTATATTATTACATTGTTACGTTATTATGTAATGATTACATTATTATTAGATTACATTATAGATATATACATTATAGATAATTAGACATTATATATTCATTATTATGTCTTGAATATAAATAATACATAGATATAGAATATAAATAATATACATAATGTAGTTAAATAATATTTACAATGTATTATTAATTTTTAAATAAATTGTAAAGAATATATGTAGATACATAGTTTCATTTTATCATATTTAATATTTTATTATTTTATTTTGTATAATGTGCAATATAAGTGGATGTTATTTAATTATTAACCAATTATCACACCATTAATTATTAACCAATTATCACACCATTTTTCTCACACAATATAAATGAATCAAATGATGGTCCTTGGGATCATAAAGTTTGAAAACCCCTGATATGAATTACTTTTATTGTTTTTTTTTTTTGTTTGTTTGTTTTGTTTGTTTTTTTTTTTTTTTTGTTTTTTTTTTTTTGTCTTTTTGGAGCTTGACACGTGGTCATTGTGAACCATGAACTGGAAAATAAATGCATGGACTTTCTTCTCCGGTAAATAAAAACATCATGTGGGTTCAGATCAATATGAGGGTAAATTTTAGTTCTACCATTCCTGTAAGAATTAGGCTTCTCAGATCCATCTATAGAGTCTAAATCAATATAGATGCAGAAAAATGAAGGTGCAGCCAAGAGAGAGGCCCTATGGAAATGCATTCATTCACTCCCAGAGACAAGGTTTCCTATCTAGTGAGTGATTTTGGCGGTGTTTGGAGCGCCCACTGTCTGCTGATGGCTGTCTCAGTCCAGTGAGCTCTGCAAACACACAGCAGTCTCCTGCAGTCAGTAATATTTAAGAGCCGCAGCCCCAGTAAGATGTGGTTATTAAGCCGTTCTCCCTCTGCCTCATGAAACACTCCAGTTCCAGCACAGCAATAAGTGCCCTTATCAGGCAGTCTGTTTCTTTTCTTGTGTCTAGAGTAGAGGTGTTTACAGGTTATTCGCTGTGAATCTTAACAAGGACTTTTCATTAAAGTGCCCAATTCTACGTTTAGCCCATCTAGTAAAATAAAAGCTTTCATTTGAGAGAGATTGCTTTAGGCTTTGTGCTGGCATTACGAACTTGAATTTGTTATTTTCTTTACTTGGCCTCATCTATATAGCTGCTAGATGGGTAAAAGCAAGTTCTAAACTAGATAGTTCAGATCTTGTATTGATCCACTGCATGTTGTGCCAAATAATGGCCTTTAAAATTTAAAGAACTTTTTCCCCTTTTCATTTATCTTTTTCTCAGCTTTTGTTAAAATAATATTTTTTTACCCTTACCCCAGACCCAGACCTTCAATCTTAAAATATGTAAATTCACCATGAAAAATTATTTTTTTTTTTAAATTATAATGAGCCATTTGAAAATTTATCTAAAAATAAAAATATATATAATAATTATAAAAAAAAAAGTTGTGAAAATGATTATCAATTTTTCCAAAAAAAAAAATAAAAATACTATAGTCTCCCATTATTATTATTTTTTATTCATTTTATTTATTTATTTATTTTCTTTCATTTTTTTGTTGTTGATGTACATAGTCAGCATTTGAAGGGGATCAAAACCTTTTATCAAAGTTGTCCTAAAACCAAAACAATACCCTTGTCATAGGACAACTTTGATGAACTTTTTTGATCCACTTCAAATGTTGACTACTATAATTTGCATGTCAAATTATGAAAAGGGTTTTTTAGTCTGTATTGTACATAAAAATGAAGTTAGCTTTAGCAAGACAAAGTAATCAGGCATTTCAAAAATTAAACAATGGAGAGTGTAAAAATGTTTTTAAGAGGATTTATTTTCTAAAGCTCAAGCTTATATAGTTGAATAAACACCTACTTTATTTACAGTATTGCCCATCATCATATATTGTGTTGCTTAGATGTTGTCTGCTTCATCTGAAAGGTTTATTTCTCCAGCTTGTTAGAGGATCTTTTCAGAATATAATTTATTTTGCTTTAGAACATGTGGTTCAGCTTAATGGAAAGTATGTGTAATCTATGGTTACGATGAAAGCTTTCTGTGCATGTGGGTGGAAGATAAACCAGCACTGAATGGAGTTTTGTTAGCATGTATGAAGATGAGTTTCATCAAGCCCAACATCATCAGTCCTCTCAGATGTATCGCTTTGAGAAATAATAATGAATATTAGGGGTTTCTCACAAGGTTGTGTTGTACACTGCTGTGTTGTAAAAGGCTGCTGTATCCTGGTGCGGGCCACTTGTCATTGAAAATGTCCTCTCGGCTGACAAGCTGTCATTTACAGTGCTTCGGAGACGACAAAACACGATAGCAATTTCACTCGGCCCCCCTCCCCGTATCCGAATACGCACGCATATTCAAAGCGAAGGAAAAAACACATTCTAATTAACATTCTCACTGACCCGAGAATAAACATTTATTTTCCCATCTTCTGCACACATCGAAGATTTTCTGACACTGTCCTTTGATAGCTTCCGTGACTAACATTTTCCTCTCCCAAATTGTACTTCCTGCCTGTAATTTATGCATCAGATTCATGCATAATTAATTTTATATTTACCACTGTCTGATTATGAAAGTAGCCAAACAAATTCCACCATTTTTGAGGTGTGTCGGCCGTCCTCATTAAAAATTGATATGGTTTATTTTTGTTTTTTTTTTTGTTTTTTTTTTAACGATAAAAAATGTAACAACATTTTTGGCCTATGCAACAATCACATGATTGTTTTTTTTCTATTTTGGGCTTCTGAATAAACATTTTTAGGTCACACTTTATATTAGGTGGCCTTAACTACAATGTACTTACATCAAAAAATAAGTACAATGTACTTATTGTGGTCATATTGTATTGCAAAACACATTTGCTGCTATTGAGGTGGGATATAGGTAAGGTTAGGGACAGGTTTGGTGGTATGGGTAGGTTTAAGGGTGGGTTAAGGTGTAAGAGATGGGTTAACAGTGTAATTATAAATGTAATTACAGAAATTAATTACAGATGTAACTACGTATAGGTATTTTTTAAAAAAAAAAATAAGTACAATGTAAAAACATGTACAGTATATACACAATAAGTGCATTGTATCAAATGATTAATTTAAATGTAACAATTTAACAACATTAATTTAAATGTACATAGTAGTTAAGGCCACCTAATATAAAGTGGGACCCATTTTTAGTTCAAATACTCAGTTTTCATTTTCTGATCAATTCCTGATGGATAAAATCAGGTCTGATATCCTGTTTCCATCAGAAATACATTACGAAGGTAAAATGGATATGAAAGGGGTTTCAATCTGAGAAGCATTGCATGGTTGGTTGTTCTAATTGCAACCTGATCAAAATGCTGAAAACTGACTCACCCTCAGGCCATCCAAGATGTAGATGAGTTTGTTTTCTTCATGGCAACAGATTTGGAGAAATTTAGCATTACATCACTTGCTCATCATTGAATCCTTTGCAGTGAATGGGCGCTGTCAGAATGAGAGTCCAAACTGCTGATAAAAACATCACAATAATCCACACGACTCCAGTCCATCAATTAATATCTTGTGAAGTAAAAATCTACATGTTTTGTATGAAGCAAATCCATCAATAAGGTGTTTTAACTCTAAACCATCTCTTCTGGCCAAAATGCTAGTCCATAATCCATAATAACACCACTAAAAAATAATTTTTTTGTTTAACAATACAAAATGTAACAACATATTGGCCTATGCATCAACCACATGATTTGTTTTCTATTTTGGCAACCTGAATAACATTTTTCGTTAGTGTGTTTTATCAATCGCTCAGTTTTCATATTTCGATCGATTACTGATGGGTAAAAACAAGTCTGATATCCTGTTTCACTCAGAAATACATTATGAAAGTAAAATGAATGTGAACAGGGATTCAATCTGAGAAGCATTGCATGGTCGGTTGTTCTAATTGCACCCTGATCAAGTATTCCTGTGTGTGTCTGCATACTCGTTAAAGAATAAAGTGATTAATCTGGGGAAAACGGGGGTCGGGATCCTTACATGACCATAAAACAATCATTCTGACTACTGAAGCTGGGATGAATGAATGCAAATCCATCATAGGCAGGCTGTTTGTGTATGGAAATCCAGGAGGAAGCGTAATTACAGGCTTTATAGCCAAGGAAAGCACTAAAGCATTAAGAGGTGGGATTACAACCTGAAATGTTCCAACAGCGGCCAATGTGGGTGCCAGCAAGCTAAATAAGACTTTAAGGGTCAAGAAGAGAGAGCCTGTCAGGGAAATAATAGGTCATTCTGTTTTTGCTGACTGTTGCACTGTGAAATAAAAGTTTTAGAAACAAGAAGCACAATCAGGAGGATTTGCACTGAGCCACAACTTTGCGGTTTGGCGGAGTGTGCTCAACATTTGAGTGGTCGAATGTGCCATCTACCTATACATATCTATGAATAATGCAAGGATGCGCAATGCTAAAGCTATTGTGTAAACAGGCTGCGTTCTCCGTTCGTCCAATCAGTGACACTGACACCGCAATGTGCAGTGTGAAACGTGAATCAAGATAAAGATTCCATTTTTCCCTGGTTTAGAATGACCCAAGGTTAACTATTTCAAGTGTGAAAAGCTGTTTTGATGAAGAATAGCAATAAAGTTTACCGAAAACGCTCTGTATTTAGTTGTTGCATGAGCCTAGTGCAGCTTTGTGGCACCATGAGAATGATAAAATACTTTGACTACTAAACATCAATAACACACCTTTGATCTTAAGAGCGTAGTGCTAAATAGCTTCCTGTTTTTCTCAGGAAGTGAAACAGCTATGAGATCACATCCATTTAATTTAGCCTAAATTCAGTTGAACGCACATCATGTTATAATTATGATTTCCAAACTCAAAGGTAGACCATTTTTTAGACCATTATCAAATGCAAAAGTCTTCCTTCTGTATGAGCGGTTTCTGAAACATCTGTTTTATCTCCTCTCCTCACTCACAGGATTGGACTGTAGATGTTTTTCAGCACCTTGGACAGCTCCTGCTCTGTAAGATGGGGACAGAAACTAAAACCCAAAATCAAAAAAAAAAATCTGTCATCATTTACTCACCTTCATAGAATTTCAAACCTGTCTTACTTTTATCTGGAACACAAAAGGAGATATTTTGATATTTAAACATTTTTATCTCCGTGTTTTTGTCCATACATTGAATGTCAGTAGGATCAAATGCTGTTTTAGACTTCATTGACTTTATGGACAAAACAGTAAGAACATTCTTCAACATATTTCATTTCATGTTCCACAGAGGAAAGAGAGCCATACAGGTTTGGAACAATGTGAAAGTAAGTAATAATGACAGAATTTTTATTTTTGGACAAGCTATCCTTTAATTTATTACATTATTTGTCAGCTCAAATAAGTGTAAAGTGTCAAAATGAGCAGATAAGTTTTATTTAAGAGCATTTATCCTGATAATTAGCTTAGCTTTGGTTGCTATAAATAAATGTTTTTTCTGTGCTTTGTGCTTTTTCAAGCATGAGAAACCAGCAGTAGCATGTAGTTTTAAGCCTTCTATTTTTTTTAGAAAAATATAAGTACATGAAACAAATGAATACAGTAAGTGCTTCAAACTGAAGAATAGTTTTTTTTTATATAAAATACTGTTTCATATAAAAATGCAATTTTATTTATGCAGTCTTCTGACAGTCATATGAACTAATCTAACAGGTTATAAAAACTCTACTAACATTATAAAGCAACATTAAATAAAGCTGTTACAAATTTTGTTGACATCATTTTAAACCTCAGAGAAATTTGAAGAAAAAAATTAATAAAATGCACATATTTGACCTCCAGATGTTAACAATTTTCTTTCACAGACCATTTTCAGGCCAGGTTTTGTACCTCATTTATAAAAAGTTCCCAATACCTACAGTACCAGGCCTCTGACCTGTCCTGACTTTTATCATGGTTGCCTGGTCACCCTAAATGAGGGTTAGCAAACAATGCACAGATGAAAGGTGACGGGTGAGGGCTTAAGTGTGTAGACGAGGTGGCATTATTCACGAGAGGGAAAAAGCTGATCAGATTAAAGCAGTCGTGTGTCATAACCTTGCAATTAATAAAACTATTCTAGACATGTTTCTAATGGAGCATGCGATTTACTGGGCATTACAAATGTAACTCTGACCCAACAGGCCACTGCAATTTGTCAATCACTAATTCCCTTTATTGTTAAAGCCAAAAAACTGCGGTGTGTCCATATTTTTTAATATTCCTCAAAAATTCATTGTTTGATTTAATTCGTCATGGATCTTTGCCCAAATTAACATCATACAGCTGGCTGGTCTGCTGTACTGCATAAGTACGAGTTCCCGTTTCTGAGTCTTGTATTCTTTCTTTCCAACTTCTGTTCTTTGGCTTTTTATTTAACTGCACTCTTGTATTTCTCTAGAAGCAAATAATGACTCTCATATGCTGCTCCTGTACAAAACTGGTTCTTTTAGCCACTGTAAGGTAAGAGAACAATCATACTTTATCTAGGACTGTTTTCTAACCGACAGTGCTTTAAGTGATTTAAGCAATAAGGTACATAAGGCTACACTATACTGCAAATAGAGTCTGTTTTGTAATTGTTTTTTTGTTTTGTTTTTTTATAATAGCCAGAATCACTCAGTTTCCCTTGACAGTGTGATTCAAAGTGTCATTTTTCCATATACCCAGGCAATTCCACCCTAAAGCATTAAAAAACAAGTCATTTTCACTCTTTAAATATATATCTGCCGCCTCTCTTTGCTCTTCAGGTGCGAATGGCTTCTCTCTTCAAACTCACTGCGTTTTAAAATCGATTCAGATATTTCAACAGGCTCCAGACGCGCCCGTCCCATCTTCATTTCCGCATCTGCGTGACGCATTTAGTCTGAGAGCACGCAAATCATTTTCATTCCCTACAAAAAGCAGCGGGTGTCTTGCAGTTATTTAGTGAGATTACATGGTGTATGGATCTCGTTCAAAAACGTTTTATTTACTCGTTCGCTGTGGATGGATGAGCTCTACTGAAGGGAGATGAGGAAGAAAAATGGGGAGAATGTTACAACAGAACAAGCAAAGGTTTTTTTTTTTTTTTTGTTTTTTTTTTTTTTTTTTTGTTTTTTTTTGCATATTTTGGGTGCTGGAATCAAAAGTGTGAAGGCTTCAATGCTTCCCTCACTTGAGTTTTCATGCTATGATATGTGTCATGACCTGATTTTAGGTGATTTCAAGCCTATTGTTTTAAAATATTACCTAATTATATCACTATTATATATTATCATAGTCCAGTATGGCCTATACATTACATTTATTGACACATGGTCACACAGACATTAACAATAATCATATGCTGAGTGTTTGGAGGTTATCAGGCCAGTATGACGCCAGTCCATAGACTTATATCAGTATCACATGCTAAAGAATTCGCTCCCTATGTGCATGGTAATCTGTAATGTTTAAGAGTGTGTTCAAGAGGCGAGGGAGGAACAGGGCTAGGATCATAATTGGTGAGAAACTGAAAATGTCAGTTCCGCTAGCTTAGAAATCTCAGTCTACCGTTTACAAGCTGAGCTTTTTAATTCCCTCTGGCCAGAATGCCAATTTTCTGCTATAGTAGTGCTATGTCCCAGGAATTGCTTATGTTAATAAAGCCGGTGAAATAACCGCACAATTAAGCAATTTTAGTGCTTAAATTTTAATTTGGAAATGCTGCCATTTCTCCGCTTAGTCATCCATGGCATGTACAAAAAATACAGACATGCACATTTTTCGTGTCTCATCTTTTTTCCTCATACATACAGGTGAACGGTAGGTTTGTGTTTGATTGCACAGATTACTAAAATCAGGCTGCTCTTGCTTAATTTTAGTGTTACTGTTGGCCTTCAGTGCTGGAGAATTATTTGAGCAAAACAAATACTTTACATAATTTTAATAAGAAACATTCTAAATTAATTTCTTTCTATGCCTTAAAGGAACAGTTCACATTAATAATGACAATTCTGTCATTATTTATGTTGTTTCCAAATTGAACCAGTAGTGTTTTGGTGTCAATGACAGCGTATGGACTGTTTATATGGTGCTTTTTGAAGCTTCTCAAATATGCTCACAATTAAAAGGAATTTTATGATTTCATCCAAGTAAATCTGTTGATTCCTTTACTTGTACTATTGATTTGTCCAGTGAAGTTTTCTGCAGTTAATGTGGTTACATCAGTAGGTGGCGACAACCGAGTGTCTTGTTGTGTGTTATGAGCGAGTCATTTGAATCATTCACTCAACCGATTTGTTCAAAATCAAGCCGTTCACAACCAAAATGACTCATTCTCTCTTTGTTGTGAACAAAATATAACCATGATACACCTCTCGATTAGGAAGTCAGCATATTCTAGTTCATAAACAAGATTTGTTTGTTCATGAATGATATGCCATGGTCAGGATGGACTTCAGTGGGCACAAAAGTGAACAAGAATGATTCTTTCACTTAAATGATTTGTCCAAAAACAAAGATTCAGCAACAAAACACCACTATGTCTGTTTTTGTGTTTCAAGGGGAGAAAACAAAGAAGTTCAAGTTTAAACAAGAGTAAATAATGACATATTAATGGGGGTGTTTATGGACAAAATAATGTTGGCTTTACACACAATGACATTAAGTCTTAAATAAGTCTGTTTATGTTATCTAAGTGTCCCCTTCAATAAAAGGACCAATCACAGGCCTGAATAAAGGACACAAATAATCAGGGCTATCCATAGATGCACTTTGGTTATTTGGGTGGATTTTCAAGCTTCTTTAGCTTGTTAAAGTCAGTGCGAGCGCAGCAACAAAACAGTAATTATCATTTGAAAAAGAGTCAGCCCAGAGCAAATCCCTGTCAAGAGCTTTGTGCAGTACCTGGGACTGGAGCTGCAGATCAAAGGCGTTTGATAGACTTCTGCTCTGTCATCATGGAACTTTCGTAATCTTCTTATGATAATTCACAGAAGGGGGAAAAAGGAGGAATTTCAAATGGCCTTAGCACATTCAGTCAGGGTTTGTTTTATTATAGAATGAGGATGTAAATAAATAATGTAATGCGACTTTGCTCAAACTGTAAAGCTCTGGAGAACTACACAAGGTCCCTTCACTTTCTGTATCAGCCGCTGACTGTAATCCTCCGTAACCACCTTGGCGTAGGAGCGATTTAGAAAATCTTTGACCTGCTCTGATGTGTTCAATTATACACCGCCCTGCAATTTTTCATGCTGAAGTCCTCTTTTGGGTTTGACATCCACCATTTTGCAGTTCTTAGTATATGTCTGACCGATTCAGATACAGCTGCTAAAGAACCGTGTTTGACTGAAAAGTGTGGTAATTTGCCAATGAAAAGCCGGTAAGTATAAGGGCACTCTGGGCATCTCTCCATATAAGATGAGAGGTGATTTGGAAATTAAAAACCTCAATGATTTCCAAAGTCTACGAGTGTGTGTTTATCCTCCATCAAATGATGATCTGACAAACCAGTCACGATAAGAGGAGCGACGCTCAAGTTTGAATGACACGAAACACTCAACATTTTCGCTCAGCATGGGGCAATTTGGTCCTTTCTGCTCTTCTCAGACTTGCTTACAACATCAGAATATTGATCAGCTCCTCCTGGTTACCATGCACATTTATTAGACTCTGGCATTTTTAAACTAACATTTGAAGTGTACTTTAGTCCTGCGTGTACATTTTAGGCCATTTTGGCGTCACCATTAAATGTCATCTTTGCATCCATATGGTTATAATACGGTTTGTCAGAACAGTTCACCTCTCGCAGAAGCAAATAATCAACGAGAAAAGGCTTTGAGCGACGATTAAGGCTCTTCAGTTTTGATCCATGAAGCACTACTGCCCTCGAATGGACCAAGTAGGAACAACATATATGTTAAACGTGTATTGCATGTATAAACTGAACGTATTCAGAAATATGCGGTTGTTCACAACACAATGTTTGCAACTAAAATTACAGCTGGACAGGTAAATGTGCTAGTGAACATTTCTCAGTAGCTCTACATTCGCCACAAACCATCTGTACAGCAAAAACGTTTTGCGGACTCGATCTGTTCAGTGGGACCACGTGGATAGACGAAGCAATCAAAGGGAAGCAGGTACAGTTAAAAAAGGAAGTAAAAGGAAGTAGTCTAAACTTGGACTAGGCTTGAGTTTAGTTTGGCTGAAGTGTGTTGGTGCATTAATAGCCATATGTGATTCATGAAGTGTTTCATGACCTCAAATCTGTTTCCTGATGTTCAGATTAACTCCTCACTCCATGATGTTCTCAAATTGAATTCATACTACACCCTCAAAAATAAAGGTTTTCCAAAGAGAGTTTTACCATTTACAAACCATTTTGGGTTCCCCAATGAACATTTCAGTGAACAGTTTTAAAAAGAACCATTTTTCTTAATGTGAAGAACATTTTAATCTAACTGTTTAAGAACCTTTTGTGGAATGGAAAGATTCCATGGATCTTAACAGTTCTTAATGGAACCATAAGCTTGTGCACAAAATCATGGCTAAAAATGCATGGTCTTTTTGATGGACAGTTAAAGTTGTCAGTTTTACGTCACAAACAGCCTGTCACCAACCTGATCCTTCACCTCTCTCAGTCTTTATCTCTGGCTCTCTGGGTGGAACTATCTGTGTCTGATACCTGAATTCCCTCTTCATGTGAGACTAGTGGCCACCAGTGTGTGACCGTCAGAAGAGCTGCTCTCTGTCCTGCTGATTAGTGTGACTACAGTAATCTCTCTGTGAAAAATCCCATAGACTTACATTGAAGAAGTTACGTCAACTGCATCTAGAGACTAGAATATCATAGAGACTTGGGGTTGGGCTCTTTTGAGTTTTTTGGATCAGCAAGCAACCACATTGCAACATGCTAAAAAAAACATTCAGAACATCTTAGCAACCACACAGCAACACCCTCAACATTGTGGTGATGGGGAGTTTTGTATGGGCAAGCACCACTCACACATTGTTAAATTACAGCATAAAACAGAATAATAAATATATGTTTCCACATTGCCAGAAGAGAATGTAAAATTTTCTATATAATATTTTTTTTTTCTTTTTTTCAGAACATTTTAACTGCACATAGAAAGAAAATCGTATGAGTTTTGGATGAGAATGAGTAAATGATGATAGGATTTTAATTTCTTTAATAAAATAAACAAATAATGCATAACTAAAGTTGACTTTGTATTATTCCTTGGCAAAGTACTTTTCTTTTTTCTCACGGTCTAAATACTTTAACACTTCCACTGAATTGCAGAATTGATACAAAAATCCATGCAGGTTTTATTCTGTCTTGCTCAGAAGAGAAGCTGTGCCGTATGTGCGAGACGCCCAGCAGAGAACAGAAGAACAGCCAGAGCACCTCTTAAAAAGTCACACTTTCATGTTCTATTTGAGAGACTTTAAAAGGACATTCCTACAAACTTTTGCTATTTTAATGTTGCTGTAGGGTTAGGTTAGTTGTGGGCAAGTTTTCAGATAAGGGAAGAAATTGTATTACATTAACACTTGCCGGTCTTAATTAAATTTTACACTATGTTATGAGTGTGTTTTTATAGTGTCAGCATTAGTTGGCTGTTTTTTATTCTTCTCTTTGCTTAGAATATACTGTAGTACAGTTTAGAATAAGTACATATTGAAGCAGAGTAAATCATAAGATATTCCAAATACTAAATTTGATGATCATATCATTTGTATCATAAAACAAATGTTTTAGTAAGAAAAATGCAAGTTCTCACTTGTAGTTGGATTTGACCCCAAATTACGTGACAGCTTTGACCTGGCTGTGATAAAAACAAAAGCTCTCAGTGCATAACCTGGTTTGAGGATCTTTCATGCCCTGTGTCTTTGGGATGACCTGCTGTTTTTGGTCCTATCAGAGTTCTTACATCTCTTCGGTTTCTCTCTGGCAGCAGAGGACGGAGGAGAAGATCAAGATGCTTTTGATGTGTTGCCCACTGCAGGCGATACAGGGATATGGAATATGATTTCTGAAAAATGTAACATCTAGATTAAAAAGTAACATCTGGTTGAAATTCACAGCAGGGAGTGGTATGTTTTATGAACTGAATTGTTTTGAAGTTAAGTAAATTGTTCATGGAATTATTATTTTCTTAAAACTAAGCTTTCTTTGACACTTTGATACATCTGAGTGGTTGTGTGTATCAGGGATGGTAATCAAAAAGAATTTAACAGTTTAGGTTTCCATTCCTCTTGATAATTCTGGTTCCTTAAAGGTTCCGATAATGATTATTTTTAGGGCTTTTAAAAATGAAATATTTGGAAAAAATCGAACTTCTTGCTGTATGTTTTGATTGAGTATAAAGAACCAGCTCAAAAGTGTGATTTCTTCGAAAGTCGAATGTTTTTTTTTGGGGTTTTTTTGATTCGCTAAAAAGAATTGTTATAGAAAATCATTTGTTCGGAACTACTGGATGCGTTGAATGTTTGATTCACTAAAAAGAACCGTCTCAAGACAGTCATTCGACCTGGAGTCAGGCTACACTGGTCACACTGTGTTTTTGGTCCACTAAAAAAGGACCGTATCAAAAGAGGGATTCCCAGCAGGCACAAAACAGGCACACAACGTCATAAGACGTTGATATTTGGTTAAATTTTGGTTGCGACGTCGGGTGACCAAAATTCAACGTAAATTCAACGTCTTATGTCAATGTTAAATTGATGTCCAGTACCGACGTCAGCTGACGTTGAGATTTTGTTGTTTTTAGGTTGTGCAACCAAAATCCAACGTTAAATCAACGTCAAATTGACGTCAAATATTGACGTCAACCCGATTTTCATTTTCAACCAAAATGCAACGTCTGTCCGACGTCATGTCCAACATCAACCTGACGTTACATAGACGTCTGGTGCCTGCTGGGATTCGTTCAGGAGTCAAACTACTGTTTGCGCTGTGTTTTTGATTCACTAAAAATAAATGGCTCAAAGAGTGATTTGTTTGAGAGTCACACTACACTGCGCGTTTTTGGTCAACTAAAAAGAGCTACCTCAAAAGAGAGGATCTGGTTGCTTTTTTTGATTCACTAAAAAGAAACTGCTCAATCGCGTGATTCGCTCAGGAGTCCGACTATACTATTCGCAATGTGAGTTTCTGATCCACTAAAAAGAAAAGACTCCAAAGAGTAATTTGTTCAGGAATCTGGTCGCGCTATGTGTTTTTGATTCACTAAAAGTAAATGTCAAAAGAGAAGAGTCGGGCTATGTTGCGCTATGTCTTTTTGATTCAATAAAACGGAAGAAATAAGAGACTATAATCGGACTACACTGGTCACGCTACTCACTTTATTGTAAACTTAATGGGTCTGGCTTCCGGTCTAATCCGGGTCCAGCTATTTTTAGCAGTACAAAACAGCTCAATTTGCTGCTTGATATTGCAAAATTGGTGTTTTACCATATTATTTTAACGTATTATCTTAATTATGAACACACTGGTTTGTAGTGCAAACAGTTTTAGGTTTACTACACGTTGTTATTCTTCTCATTATTTCCTTATAGCGGCTAATAAACCGGAAGTCTCGGCCATAGGCTTACTTTGGTGGTCGAGAATAAGGTGGATAGTTCTGTAGCGGCGGAAATAAGTAGTAATTCCAGCCCACATCTACAGAAGAATCCAGATACGAGAGCCATTAATGGAACCAAACTTCATTCATTTTCGATGTATTTCAGTGGTTCCATTTATATCTGTAACTGGCTGTGAATAAAAGCCTTTGCCAAAAGCATAGGCTAAATGTAAATAAATGGCACGCATGCATTTGTTGAAGTTGGTGTTTTATAGTTTGTTCACATTAATCTCAGAACTCAGTGTCCCGGGGCTGTGTGTAAAATCACCAGAAGGAAACACACAACTGAGGAATGCTGTAAATGGAATTCATATTTCTGAACAACATAATGAGGTGTGCCTAATTTGCACACTTCAGTTTTCCAATCTAAATATAACAATGAACTCAATGTTTAAAAAAAAGTGTTAAAAATCTTTAATTTCCTCCTCTCATGGTTACACAGTATTGCGTGTCTGCAGTGCCACCTGCTGGCTGAGATGGTGCAGTGCAGGACTCCACTCTGAGCCTGTTTACCTGATAAATTTGACCTGCACATGCTTCCTTTCATTCTTCTCATCTCCTGGTCGAGTCCTCATAAATCACAGATCACTCTCACAGGTAAGACCTTATGAACTAAAAATTGAACATATATATCGCCAACATGAATTCAGAATGATCACACAAATCATTGATCCTAATGTGACATTTATTCTACATGTGAAAGATTAGAGATACTGTCGTACTTTAGTTTACTTTACTGTAACATATGACCTTATAAAAAGTCTGACTATTCTGGACATTTCAGCCTGTGTGTATAAAACACACACAGGAAAAATCAAAGACTAAGTGGATATAATACCTTTTGAAATCCTTAAATCATTATTGATTGTTTTTAAGAACTGCAGTCTAGTTCTGATGATCAGAAAATCTCCCATATACCATCTCTCACCTATCAGTCTCTGATCAGCCCACTGTCTTCTCTTCCTCAGAGCCATCTGGCACCTCTCATGCTTGACCAGTCTGTCACCTTCTCATAGGAAGAGAAGGTTTCCTAATGTATCTGAATAATGGGATTCATATATGAGGAATTTTAAAGTGTTGATGAAATGTTTAAGCTTCTGAATCAAGAGCAATGTTTAAAGCAAGACTAGGAGAGGCAGAATGCCAACACTGAGTCATACCTTGAGTTTGGTTTCACAGTCCAGTGCCACTGTGATTAACAGAACTTAATTAAAGTTCACATCAGTGTTGGAATTGTGTCAGAGCTTTTGGGGGTCCTCTCAGCTACCTTTTTTTTTTTTTTTTATCTGTTTGTTTTTTGGAAGTGGACCAGGGCTTGAAAAAATGCATGTGTAAAATAATTTATTTATTATTTATAATAAAATGTATTTATTGTTTTTAATAATTTATTTATTATTTGTTAAATATATTCTTTTATTATAGTAAGATTTTTTAATTACTAAATTAATATTCTTATTTAGCAAGGATGCATTAAATTAATCAAAAGTGACAGAAACCATGTTTATAATGTTACAAAATATTAAAAAAAAAAAGCTGTTGCTGAAAATTCAGCTTTTCCATTATAGGAATAAATTGCATTTTTAAATATAATGAAATATAAATCAGTTATTTTACATTCAATAATATTTCACAGTATTATTGTCTTTACTATATTTTTTATTGGTCAAATAAATGAGCCTTGGTGAGCATAAGAGACTTCTTTAAAAAAAAATTTAAAAAAAATTAAAAAAAAAAACATTAAAAAAAAATCGTACTAACTCCGGACTTTTGAACGGTAGTGTACGGTTTAATCTACTTGCACACAACCTTGCTTACCTAATATTAAATGTTAAAAATCTCATAAACTCATGTTTACATAATAGTTATCATTTTCTTATACACTTGAATCAGGCATTGTGTATTTGGGCCTGAGGTAGTAATAAGACTCTTTATGCAGAGGAGCTCAGTGCACATGTTGGAATAAATGAATTTATCATTTTAAAATAAATCAAGTAAAATTGCAACTCTGTGAATATATTAACAGGAATGATGTCTCATCTGACTCTTTTTTTTTACGCAGCGATTTCACTGACTGATTAAGTGATGAATTATGGATCAATGGTGTCAGTCCCATTCTGTAAATGCCTCACAAACCAAATGTGCTTAAAATGGAAAATCACTAATGGAAAAGATGGATAAAGGGGAAAAACTGAGTAATATTTTGACTTTGTAGTTCAAGATTATTTTTTAATTTTTTAAATGAAGGTTCTTAACTCTTATGGAGTGTTTTTTAATTGAGTGTAAACATATAAACCAATTAATTTTTTTCCTTTTACAAGAAGAGAGAATTCTCAGGAGGTGGAGGAGCTGTTGTTTGCACCCATATTTTGTGTTAATTGCATTTCCATTTTTATTTAATTTGTTTAAAAATAATATAGAAATGTGTGATTTGTAATACCTCCTTCCTCTCCGATTACAATACATCCACAAACAGCTCTTTAACTCACCATCTGACCTGTCCATCACCTTATTCAGCAGTTCAGAGCAAATTGATAGATTTTGTTATAAATTATTGTCGATTGAATTTGGTTTGTAAGATAAATGACTTTTTCATATGAGAATATCATGTTAAAATTGCTCTGATATCTGTTGATCTGGTCAGCGCCGGGAAGTCATTGACCCATCCTGCTGCTTTTAATAGATAGATTAAAAAAAGAGAGAGAGCTAAATGACAGACTTATATAAGCCACCGGACAGAGGTCAGCAGAGGTCAGGTGGTCATGAAATGTCTCTCGTTTCTACAGCCTCGTGCGATGCACATCCTGAATAAAAAGAGTTCAGATAAAGGTCTTTTTGAGAGCAGCTCTGGCTGATCTCAGTGGAAACACGTTCATGCTGACTCACAGAGACAGTGAGCCGTCTGCCAAAACAAGCACGACAAAAGGCCAGAGAAAACATAACATTAAAGAGCTATAGTTCTAATGCAGAGGGAGGCTGGACTGATTATTTGCTCAGTGATATCTTCAAAGATGTGACTTTAATTTTTTTAAACATCTAAAAAATGTAAACATATGAATTAATTATTTGGTTTATTGATGTTTTAGCTTTAAAGTTGCATGAAGTCTTTTTGTGCATGTTTAAACGGCTGATATGACTAGTTTTTGATCAATTCAGTAAAATTCAATCAATAATTAAAGCAAAAGTGTCTAATAATTGAGGGTTGCAGTCAGAGATACCCTTGTAAAAAATAAATTTATGTAATGTGCACTTGTAGTGTACTTCAAAACTTAAAAGTAGATTTTAAAAAAACTACTTGTAAAAAATACACTTTCTGATAATGTCAAACAAGTACATTTTAAATTATTCGTTTAACAAACTTTTGTTGTGCATTAAAAATACTTACATAATAAAGCACATGTAAAAGTACTTGTTACTTAATACTACATTTAAAGTAAAAATTTTTATATGTACTAAATTACTATTTTCAATGTCAATAGAAAGTTTTACATTTCAATATAAATGACATTAAAGTAAATTTTAGTTTACCATAAATGCTTGTCAGTACATTTGGCAGTACTCTTTAATCATATTTCAAAGACAGTATAGAAATTATGAAATCTAAAGATAAAGCACACTTTAAGTTTTACTAAATGCATTTACCATCGATTTAAATTATAATACATTTTCATTTAATCACAAGTAACATGCAATTAGTGACATAGCAATGCCAAGATCAGGGGTTTATGAACTGATGAAGTGTATACCTGGAATGTAATGTAGGTTACTCTGCATAAAAAGCATCTACCAAATGCATAAATACAGGACATTTTTGTAAAGTGTCTAATGTGTCTAAATAGGCCTTCCCACAAAGTATCATGATAAATTCAAAGAAACTTAGGCTACAGCAGTGGATCACTCAATCCCACAGCACTGACCATCCTGACAGGAAAGATACGGCCAGGCTACATATCAAACATATTTCACTTCAAACACCCCTATGAAGTGTCTTAATGTAACTCAATAAAAGCAGTAACTGAATCCTGTGAACTTTAACACACACACACACACACACACACACACACACACACCCCTGGTTCTTTCTCGCTTTCAGACACTGATTGATCTCCAAGGATCTGCTTAGGGAGATAAAATGAGGAAAAATATGATTTACCTTACCATTAAACCCATAAGAAGGATGCACAACCTTTCTATGAGTTCTGGTTTTTCTATCTCACCAATACTAATGTAAATCAGGAGATGTTTTGAGCATAAAGCAAGTGTCACAGTCTGAATTTGAATATCTGTAAATATCTAAATGTGTTGATGTGCTTTCGGTGCACCTCTGTGGCTAAGCAAAAAAACATTAGATGCATATGTTCCATGTAGCACACATACAGTTCATACAGTAGCTGACCTGTTTAATTCCTACATTCATGTGGCCTTTCACTACATATGTCTAATTGAAATTATATGTATATTAAGAATACTATGGTATCTCCAGCATCTCCATATCCAGCACTTCAGAATAGGTATTTTTAGAGTGAAATTTGTTTTCACAAGTGATTATTATATATTAGCGATTATACAGGTGCATCTCAATAAATTAGAATGTCGTGGAAAAGTTCATTTATTTCAGTAATTCAACTCAAATTGTGAAACTTGTGTATTAAATAAATCCAATCCACACAGACTGAAGTAGTTTAAGTCTTTGGTTCTTTTAATTGTGATGATTTTGGCTCACATTTAACAAAAACCCACCAATTCACTATCTCGACAAATTAGGCTATGGTGACATGCCAATCAGCTAATCAACTCAAAACACCTGCAAAGGTTTCCTGAGCCTTCAAAAATGGTCTCTCAGTTTGGTTCACTAGCCTACACAATGATGGGGAAGACTGCTGATCTGACAGTTGTCCAGAAGACAATCATTGACACCCTTCACAAGGAGGGTAAGCCACAAACATTCATTGCCAAAGAAGCTGGCTGTTCACAGAGTGCTGTATCCAAGCATGTTAACAGAAAGTTGAGTGGAAGGAAAAAATGTGGAAGAAAAAGATTCACAACCAACCAAGAGAACTGCAGCCTTATGAGGATTGTCAAGCAAAATCGATTCAAGAATTTGGGTGAACTTCACAAGGAATGGACTGAGGCTGGGGTCAAGGCATCAAGAGCCACCACACACAGACGTGTCAAGGAATTTGGCTACAGTTGTCGTATTCCTCTTGTTAAGTCACTCCTGAACCACAGACAACGTCAGAGGCGTCTTACCTGGGCTAAGGAGAAGAAGAAGTGGACTGTTGCCCAGTGGTCCAAAGTCCTCTTTTCAGATGAGAGCAAGTTTTGTATTTCATTTGGAAACCAAGGTCCTAGAGTCTGGAGGAAGGGTGGAGAAGCTCATAGCCCAAGTTGCTTGAAGTCCAGTGTTAAGTTTCCACAGTCTGTGATGATTTGGGGTGCAATGTCATCTGCTGGTGTTGGTCCATTGTGTTTTTTGAAAACCAAAGTCACTGCACCCATTTACCAAGAAATTTTGGAGCACTTCATGCTTCCTTCTGCTGACCAGCTTTCTAAAGATGCTAATTTCATTTTCCAGCAGGATTTGGCACCTGCCCACACTGCCAAAAGCACTAAAAGTTGGTTAAATGACCATGGTGTTGGTGTGCTTGACTGGCCAGCAAACTCACCAGACCTGAACCCCATAGAGAATCTATGGGGTATTGTCAAGAGGAAAATGAGAAACAAGAGACTAAAAAATGCAGATGAGCTGAAGGCCACTGTCAAAGAAACCTGGGCTTCCATACCACCTCAGCAGTGCCACAAACTGATCACCTCCATGCCACGCCGAATTGAGGCAGTAATTAAAGCAAAAGGAGCCCCTACCCCTACCCCCTACTAATAAATGAACATATTTTCCAGAAGGCCAACAATTCACTAAAAATGTTTTTTTTTTTTTTTTTTTTATTGGCCTTATGAAGTATTCTAATTTGTTGAGATAGTGAATTGGTGGGTTTTTGTTAAATGTGAGCCAAAATCATCACAATTAAAAGAACCAAAGACTTTACTTCAGTCTGTGTGCATTGAATTTATTTAATACACGAGTTTCACAATTTGAGTTAAATTACTGAAATAAATGAACTTTTCCACGACATTCTAATTTATTGAGATGCACCTGTATGTTATTGTCCTTGAATTTGGCTTTATAATATGAGAATGTAAGTCTTTTATAAATATTATATTTTGCATGTATATAAATAGTGAAACCGCATTTCCTCTGGGTCTGCGTCATTTTGACTCTAAATCAACATGAACCAAATCAGTTGTTATTGGACTTTGACTCTGACCTGAATTAACATGACCTGCTCCACAGAGCTTATCACTATGACCTCCGTTGTTTAAAACTTGCCACTTATTTACATTTAAGTCTTGATCTAATACAGGAAACTTGTAGCAACCTAGCATTTCTGCATTTACTGTTTATGTACTTAACAGTAAATTATATTACTGTATATGCATGCATGCTTTTCTTTGTGAGCTGAACAGAAGGTGTGGCTGGATGACAATGATAACTTATCATAGAAACAATTCTATGCTGACTGTGAAGTTTTCAGCATTGGGAGCTGTGCTTGGGCTGTGCAAGGCCAATTCGCCACAACCTCAAGAGAATTCACACTTACCACATTGCTGTAGACCTCAGATGAACCTAACAACATCATATCCTTCAGAGCAAGCATGCATGAGGGGAAAAAAGTACAAAATACAATATTACATTGACTCAAGAAGTTTAGCAACATTTTTCATTGTCCGTCCCAAAGTTATTAGTAAAAAATTAATCCACAAGTATGACTTAGCCTACATTAATAATGTAAACATTATAAAGTAGCTTATGCAAATGCATTAATAGGCTTAAAATGCAACACTCAGTTTTATGCAGTATACTGGACAGCATCTGTCTGTACAGCAAAGAGTTACTGAAGTTTGAAGATCCCTGGTTTAGAAAGGAGTGAAGCAGTCAGTCAGAACCTTTCTGTATTTTCCACCAGATGTCACTAAACATACATTATTCGTACAAAAATCACTTCTGTCACATAATGTCTAGTATTTTAGAATTAGACACGTTTATAAAAGTGTATGTTGTTATCACACGGAAACAAAACAAAAAAAAATTATAGATACCTCTTCTTTAAAGACATAAAAGTGAATTATTAATGTACTTTTAAGTCTGTTTAGGTCTCTTTACTTTCATTCAGTAACGTAAAAGCGTTACGTTCGCACTCTAGAGGGGTTCCAGTTGTTGCGTCACATCCAGGGGCCCCTGGGCACTCAGCTAGATGCTGGTGGGCGTGACGTCATGCACGAAAGTTTGATACAGTGCCCTCCATGTTTAGAGGAAGTTGAGCGTTCAACTGACAACACCGACATGTGACGTACCGAAGACATGTAGGTGATCAATGGAACTTTTGCGTAATTGACGCGACCGCTTGGAAAGCGAAGGCTCGCTGAAACAGAGGTGGACCTGTGAAGTTTTTTTTTTTTTTTTTGGTGAAGGGTTCGTGTAACACCCAACTATAAAGCGTTTTTTTTTTCACAAACTCTTTTGTGTTTGTTTTTAAAATGAGGAACTCGTTGGACAGACGCTTTTAGGATTGTTCTTCGGCGACAACAGCCCTTCTCGGACCTCCGTCGCCGGGCGAGAGTCAGGCTTCGTCCGCTAGAGGAGTATCAGAATGATAAAGCCTAAAGTGGGTCGGATGTTTCTGGCGACATGCGTCGGGTCGTTTTTCATTCTTATATTATACTTCCAGAACATCTCCAGATCAGGTGAGTCTTACTAATAAAGTGGATATGTCTGATTCGTTAAGGATTTGTTCTTTTGAGTCGGATCTTTTAAATGAACTGGATCACAAACCGGTCATATTAGGCTATTTATTCGCACATTGGACCGAATCGGTGGTTCTCGAATATGACACCGACTCACTGAACTAACAACCCGTTCCATCCTGACATCTTCGATTCGTATGATCAGATGTCAATAGTTTGACTCATTAACTTGTATACCAGTTTTGTCAACACACATATAATAGTTTCGGTTTAAATATCAAGAAATGTTTTTACTGGAGACATTCATTTTAGTATTGTTCATTGTAAATGCTGAATATATTTATGTTCAAAATAATATTTCAACGAAATGTAAAATAGCTACAAACTGACATAAGATTGTGTTGGGCACATCCATGTATCAACTGAAATGTAGATCGGGCTTTGAGCTCAGAGCATAATATTCGGCTATAAACTTATTGGTGTACAGCTAATTCTTTCAATTGGTGGAAAAAGGAAGTTAGATAACATGTTTCAGCAGCCAAATGTAGGTTAGAAATCAGACTCTTTGCAACAGGTCATGACTACATCCTAAATTCGTTCTTGGATTGATGACATTCACCTTTTTATACATTAACTGTGGGCAATGATGATACAAGTGCATTTTGACCCGTAGCTTCTCCCAGGTCTGAACATCCTAAATGTCTGCGGTCATTGCTGTCAAGGAACAGTGGTGTTATTTTGCTTTTGTCTGTTAAAGTTACTAAATATCACTGAACGTTAAATGGTGTGATGGTTAAAAATCTAGGTTGATAACCGAAAGGTTGTTGGTTTGAACCCCAAACAGGCCGATCCATTAACTACTCTATAACCTGTTAACCCTTTTTGTTTGTCTGTCCCATCTGTTCACTGTTATACGTTCACAGTTGCATAGTTATATTTAGTATAGCATTTTCACCTGTTTTCCCATTTTTTCACTGGTCAGCTGTGTTAAAAGACTTAAAATGACTTCATACCCTGTGAGATCTTTGGCCTTATTTGCACCTGGTCTTAAAATGCATTTCCTGAGACCACTTGTGTTCGGATTTCCTCACATCTTATTTTGGCACACTTGAGTGCGAATCATGAATATGATTGAATGACTGAAGCCATTACACTGTTTATGAGCGAGCAGGAAATGGAAGCGAATGGAAAGGATATGAATGGTAACAACAATTTCAATCATAATCAATGTTTGGCACAACATAGCTTAGTTGGAATCGATTGCTTTGGGGTACTTTCTCAAAACATGTCCCATAATGCTCACATTTTAGGTCTACACTATGAAAGATCAAATGCACTTCTGGAAGTGGTTGAAAATGGACAAGCTCAACCCCATTTACGGCTGTATTTAACATTGTCCACTTGTGGTCGATGAAAAGCATCTTGATACCAGGTGTTAACAAGGACTTAAGCAATGACTGTCTGATTGAAATCCCCTGAAAAACCCAGCAGGCACCTTGACGTCAAATATTAGTCAAGAATAGATCAAGATGCTGTAACGTCATTTTAAATTCAGTTTGGATGGCGATTTATTCAGGTGGTAATTGGGTGAAAATAGAAAGTTAATCCCACACTGAAATTAGTTTAATGTATATGTATGTTTGCCAATCAAATTTACATCAAATCAATGTCATATCAAGTTTTTAACGTCACTTTGATTTGCATATTTGATCTGTTTTTGACGTCAAACTGACGTCTTTTCAAAGTCAATTGCCACTGGGAATGACTTAGTGCATTGTCATCACTTCCAATTGTCAAGCTTAGGTAGTTAAAATTTAGATAACATAGACATGCTTGCCACTTTAAAGCAGTTCCTCTGACTTACTAAAAAGGACATCAAACTGGCTTGTGCACGCGTGTAGACTTCAGCATGTTTAGAACAGTGAACAAAAAAACGGTTGTTGAAACCCACTGGAAACAAAGCAGACAGAGAGAAAAACTGCCCCTGGAATGTTTGGAAAGCCCCCACTGGGAGACTCTGGGGCGTTCCAAAACCTTTTAAACCTTTCCCTTGATGCCTCCGAGAGGAACAGATCACCTTGAAGAAGGACAGCATGAGATTAGAGAAGAAGGGGGAATTAAAAGTCAGTGGCTTTGACTTTCCCCATAGTTTTGGGAAAGGCTTCATATGACCATGTCAGATTTTTCAACCAGAGATTACTTCGATTCATGATGACAGTTTACAGAGGTAAACCTGTGCTGTGACAGTAATTTATGAGTATGAAAACCACCTGGACAAGATCAGAAGCAGCATGGGGTAGTGAAATATGTAACCACAAAAGATATGTAGATTATGGTTAGTTTCCTGTGAATTATAGATAAGAGACTTTGAACAAATTGAGATAACCTGGTAGTAATAGCTAATGTTTATTCTTGGTTTTTTTCATGTTGTAAACAAAACCTCAGTTCTTTCTCTTCGCCCAGGAGACCTAGACTAGAGCCAAGTTCAGAGTCTTTTGGTGAAAATTGTATTATACAGCCAAGATTGCCAAGCTTGCGTCAATGCAGGAAGGCTTTCCCCCCCCCCCCCCAAATTAAATGAATAATCCACTTCCCCTGACTAGATTTGGCCCCATTGAACCGTTCTTGCCTAGGCTTGTTAGTAAGGAGTATAACAGCTTTATGGTACATGCTGCTCAATAATAGTTCAGGATCTGACCCTAGAAAGTCCTCCTGCCAGAGGCAAATAACTCGTCTATGGTAAAAGAACATCATGTGATCCTTCATTTGTCTCTCCTTAACAGGTGTTTGTAGATCACACCTGCATTTTTGAAGGCGCTGCTCTCGGTGGGCCTCATTTCACTAATAATTTCATTGTTGCATTGTTTAAACACATTCATATAATTGTTCTTAATTGGATAGTTCACACAGAAATTGCGTTTTTGTCATCATTTACTCATCCTTCACTTGTTCCAAACTTGTAAGTTTCTTTCTTCTGGAGATATTTTGAAGAATGTGGGTAACCAAACAGTTGACGGTAGCCATTGACTTCCGTAGTATTTTTTATTTTTTTTTTTCCATAGTGTAGAAGCAACTACCGTCAACTATTTGGTTACCAACATTCTTCAAAATATCTTCTTTTGTGTTCAACAGAAGAAGGAAACTCATACAGGTTTGGAACAACAAGATTGTGAATAAATGATGACAGAATTTTCATTTTCGGGTGAACTATTCCTTTAATCTCATTCTAATGTTGATGAATCAAGGCGAGTCATTCTAAACTGGGAAGATTTAATATAGGATTATACTCAATGTATTTGCTTAAAGCTTTTCTTGCTTGGCTCATGGACAGTTATTTGCTGAGCCACACCCCTTCAATGGTCACACGGTCACACTTCACGGGAAGTTTGGCTCTGCTGTATACCACTGTGTCCTCTTTGCTTCTACAAAGTGGTTCCAATAAAAAGAGCTGATACAAGTGATCTTAAAAGTTGTGCTCTCTAGGTTTCTTGGCCTAATACTTGCAGCAGCAATCAGTAATTACCTTAAAATGGCTTTTGTGTTTATGTATGTTTCTTCACGAAACCACTTGGTAACTGTCCTCATGTGCTGGCACATTTATCCTGTGATCAAGTTCGCAATAGGAAAGTTGTTTAATTATCGAATATTGAATTCCCCCTCATTCTTCTACTGATATGCTTCTTTTTACCCCTGAAGCCAACATCAAGAAAACTTGTCCAGCCAAAAGGCAACCGGTGAGGTGCAACTAATGAAGGTTTAGTGGTTTGTCCACGAGAAACATATGGAGCTGCTTCCCTTTCTGTGAGTCAGAGCACAGATTGAAAACTCAGCTGGAGTGTGGGTAAGCTTTTGTTAAAAGACCTTTGAACATTGCCAGTAAGTGAGGGTCATTTCTTTGACCTTGGCTCCATCACACCCACTATGAGCAATTTGAAACTAAGACGATGTCTCCATCCTTTTAAAGTCCCAGAGTGGACTTCTTGTTCTCCTCTGAAAATACTAATACTGTGTCTGCAGAATGTGCAGCAGTTTCATTGCTTATCTGACCACCATCAGTTTCTGCTGTTCGTGTTTACAGAGGCAACGATGCTGACTTCGCCACACGTCACACTTCTTTTCGCTTGTTTAGTTTGACATAGTCTGATTAATCTCAGTCAAGCATTTTACTCAGCTCCCTCACAGTTCGCTCTGGTAAAACTGCATATTTAAGGGTAATTTTAAAGTAGTTTTAGGTATTCTTGATGTTGATTTTCACAACTGCTTATTGCAGCAATGAGATAGGGTCAAGTTAATCAATCAGTTATCTAACTAGTTGAATTATACAGGGCTACAGGGTTAATTTCTTCACGGATAATTTGTTCCGAAGCATTTGCACCGCATGGCTGTAAAACATGAGCTCATTCTTTACCATCAAGCAAACCTCCAATGCTCATTCGTGGGCCTGTTGGAAAAGTTTATGAAGTCCATTACTCCAGAGGCCTAGAAGCAAAACTCTCTTTTATCCTTGAAAATTGAGTCACATTATAAAGTGATTAAAGGTCAAATTGGGTTTTGGATTTTTACTTCTTCCAGTAATGCAGCCTAAATTGTTTCCTAAATTGTTTATGCGACTTTTACACATTTTACGCTCTAGTTATAGCAAAGTAAAGTGATTATGCTTGTACAGGTTGGCGTGAGCCTTATCGATTTTGGGATAAACCACCTAGGACACTACAATCTGAGAATTTAGACTTAAAACCCGCATTTAACAACCGATTTGAATGGATAGCCTAGTTCAACCAAAACTGGTTGAAAAGTCTGTCATCTTTTACTCATCCTCATGTTGTTTCTAAACCTGTATGACTTGGTTTCTTCTGCAAGAACACAAAAGAAGAAATTCTGAAGAACTGTTTGTTTTGGCTATGGGCGAAAAGGCATTTTTCAAAATATCTTTTGTGTTCCGCAGAAGGAGGAAAGCCATACAAGTTTGGAACGACATAAGGGTGTGTAAATGATGACAGATGTTTCATTTTTTCATTGATCTGTCCCTTTAATGTTTGATTTGCAAAGCATGGTTTTGATGCTCTCTTGCACAGATAAATAAACTTACTGCAGTTTAAAAACCACTTTCTGACAGAGGCCTTCAGGCACATGCGTTTGGTGTAGCGTCATCAGCCATTGCTGGTTTGTCTAAGCAATTACATTACCAATAAAATGACATAACTCTGGGAGTCGTTCTGCTCTACGTGGCCAAGTTTCCCAATAGACCTGTTTTATATTTTATGAGGAACTGCACACAAGATGCTTTTGATTTAACATGCTGCATTGGTCAGCATCCCGCCAGCCCTCCCGATCCTTCGCTCTTCCTTTCAGACAACTGAGACTGGAGACGGATTTTAAGCCGTCGGAGATTTGGATAGAATAAATAAATAACGCAAAGGACATGAACAGATTGTTTGATTGCCAAACACTGGCACTCGATTGGATAGAAGGCAGTTTCTTGATGTAGAACAGCTCTTCTCTTTTGTTTTCATAATGTTTTCACGCTTCAGGACTGGGAAAGAGAACAGGGCAGTGTCCTTTTAATAAATAAGGGGAAATTTCCAGCCTAAAATGAAATTTTGGGATTTGGGATGAACAGTCACGGCTCTGTGTTAGTCAGGGATAGAGTGACACCCTCACACTGAGGCTCTGAAGAGAATGAGAGAAGCACAGTCTTTCTTCACCTTTTCATATCATATGCATCTCTTTCCCTCTTCTCAATTTCATCTATAGTTATGAGAGTAAAGCTTGTGCTATGAATGGAATACTGTACAGCAGGGTGCACTGGGCCACTATGAGTGGATGTAACTTTATCTAAATCTCTGATTAAGCACATTTCTCATTTGGTAATGGATTTTGCTCTATGGCATATTAAGGCACCCATTTGTGTGCTTGAGGCAGAAAGGAAAATGATTGCTTTAGTTAGAAAACTATTCCTTTTTGCCCTAAGAACACTTTTTGGTAAGTAAAACTCCTTTTTACAGAAACAGGTCTCAGTAGGTATTCGTTAGAATCTCAGCCTAAGCATTTGAATAATTTTGCACAGTAATTTGATCAAATCAGTAATTCTCAGTCATGCTCGTTCTTGTTTCATAGCTTAACATTTTATTACTACATCACATACAATTTTGCAGCTGTGCAAAAACAATGGGGTGCTTATATGTAGAATATCCACCATAATTTAACATTCAAGGAAATGTTATGGTTTGCATTATATATAAATCCTCATAATGTAAAAGTGTGGGGTCAGTATGTTTTTTGTTTTTTTGGTAATTTTTATTTATTTATTTTTTTATTTTTTATTCAACAAGGATGCATTAAATTGATCTAGTGACTGTAAAACTTCTACATTGTTGCAAAAATTTAATTTCAAATAAATGCTTTTGTTTTTAACTTTCTATTCATCAAAGATCCTGAAAAAAATATTTAAAAAATGTAAAGCAGCACAAATGTTTTCAACAATTTTAATAATAAGATGTTTCTTGAGCAGCAAATCAGAATATTAGAATGATTTCTGAAGAATCATGTGACACTGAAGCCTGGAGTAATGGCTGTTAAAAATTCTATTTTGTCATTACAGAAATAAATTAAAATAAATATTTATATATATATATATATAGATATATTAATAGAAATCAGTGAAAGTAAAAAACATTTTTTTTACTTTACATTGTAAAAAGAAAAAATACAATATTACTGTTATTACTGTATTTTTAATCAAATAAATGCAGCCTTGATAAACATAAGAGACTTCTTTCAAAAAAAATGTCAATAAATAAATAAATAAATCTTAAATGACCCCAAACTTTTTGATTGGTCATGTAAAAATGGTCAATGTTGAGCTGCAATATTATACACAATTGACAAACTTACAGAAAACATAAACACAGAAGTTACAGTAAGTCAGTTTCATATTTTTCTGCAGTATCTTACATCATATACTACTGGAAACTGGTTTTTGAAGTAGCGATTTCTGGGAAAACGTGCACGAGTCAAGACTTGTGGCAAATGGTTTTAATGCACATTTTGCATGAATAAGAACAGCTTGTGAAACTTTCTGATTTCATCATCAGACTAGTTTCATTTCTAATTCTGATGGGTTTCATGACATATATGATGCTTCCTGACATCACGGCGTCCAGGAAGCATAAGCTCTTAGAGTAACATGATCCTCAAAGTCATTTGAATGTTTCCATGTACCGCAGTCTAATTATATTTAGACTATAGGGGCGAGAGCACCAGCTGTGAAGACAATTGAGAAGATAAATCATTTGATTTCGGGAGTAAAACAAAAACTCAAAAGTCACCGCACAGAACAAAAAACTCTCTCCACACGAGGCCGAGCAGAATTCGATTAGTAAGCGAGCAGTTGCAGCACCACAGGAGGGCTTCCTGCCCATTACCTTGCAAACTTTTGATAAAAAGCCTGCTGATTTGTGTGTTGTACTCTATAAACCCTCACAGGCCAACATAAATGGCTACAAGCCTGTGTAGCATTCCAGCAAACAACCTTTGTTGTCGCCGCCTGGCCTCGGTTGACTTGTGGAACCTCACTCATAGTGCATACTAACAAGGTTAAAAAGAGACCTCATTGTTGCCCACCTTTGGAAGCCGTTTAGTGCTTTTTTTCTACCGAGTAGTTTAGGATTGTTTCGAGGAACTCATTTAGTATTTCTATGGGTGATACTGTGTTGTGTCTAGTCATCATTTAACTTCAATTTTGTCTTTACTATTCTATGTAGATTACTATGTTCTTGAAAAAAAAAAAAAAAGTCACAAGAGGAAGTTAGCTTGCACGTCATTCTGTGGTTGTGAATCAGACAGCTCCTAACGGCCTCTTGCACACACTTTAAGACTTCCTTTTAAAAAAAAAATCACATATGTTGATTATGATGAGGAGTATATTGTGAAAAGACAGTTTTGAGATGGCAGCTCTGATATGTTTATACTTGGCACAGATATCAGATTATGGTGTTTGGTAACACTAAATACTTCCTTTTTTGACTTTGTACACTAACATTTAACTACTGCATTATCTGTTGTGAGGAAACCAACTTCAGTGGGTCATAAATATGAGTTTTTGCAACAGATAGGAGCGTGTTTCACATTGAAAGCACATGAAATGTATGTGAGCAGCACAGCTCAAGACTTTATGCTAACATTTTTTTTTTCTTCATTCACTGAGCAGGTCTAATGTATTGGCTGAAAGGCAGACGTTGTTGAGTGGGTGCTAATCATCTGGCGAATTAAGCAATCATGAATATTAATTAAGTTTTATGACTAGATGCTCCCGGAAGGTTACCAAGCAACATCTTCATGACTGAATTAATTAATATTCACATGCCTTAATTTTGCAGCCTAATTATACAGGGCTGATAAGTGAACTAGCCGTTAAGATGATTATACTAGTTGTTTAGAGTACTCGTTGTTTGATTTTGAAAACTTAGTTATGCACATCCTTAGTAAAGACTTCATTGTGCAAAACCAGGTCGCTCTTATTATAAACAAGACTGTTGGTAAATTTTAAGAATTTCACTTGCAAATGTTGTTCTGTCACTCTTTACTGTAACTGTAATACAGTAATAAGTCAAAAAGCCCAAAAATAAAATAAATATAAGCACATTTTGTCTTAATTTTAACTGTAGAAGTTATCCATTTACTTATGTTTTCTTGGCATATTTGCAGTTTTATATTCATTTAATTTATCCATCTGTCCAGTTGAATAATGAGTGTATGTAAAGGCTGGGAAAGCCATCAGCGCTTGCTTTCATAGCACAAATTTTGGTCTGTATATGTACTCAACCCCCTCCCCGTTTCCTTCTTTCTGTGCCTTCCATGTTATATCATGTTCTTCTTTTCTTGCATTTTCCATTTGATCCTCATATAATCCATATTTTTCTACCAGGTCTTTTAACACTTTCCACAAATATGGTGCAAATTGGCGCACCACTAATTATTTTAAAGCATTTTTTAACATTATTTATTTTTGATATATGTGCATTGTATCAAATATATATCTTATATATTGTTATTTATCAATTGTTTTAGATTTTAACAATTATATCTGATTTTAGTATCATTTTTAAATTTAATTATGATGTTTATTTTGTTTATTTATAGAAAACGACTAAAAAGTTCCCCAAAATCTTAAATGTTTTTAGTTTGTCCTTCTGAGATTGATGATCAGCATTTTTGAGGGTTAAGCACCTCCTTTTACTGACCATTTACTGAAAAAAAAACATTTTGGGGGAGGGTTTTTAGAAGCTATTAATGGAAAGTGCCTTTTTTCTCTTTGCCATGATTGCTTACTCCTCCACTCTCTCAGTGTCCAGACTTGCTAGCTTGCACTCTCTTTCTGAGCATTTAAAGTATCCCTTTGACTTAGCTGGCACATGTGCAAAACCAATCACTTACGTTAGCAGCAAGGGCCCCAACACAGACTGAAGAAGTGTGTGTGTGAGTGGGTGGGAAGGGGAGTAAGGGGGGAAGTGGCTTGGACTGAAGAGAACAGACTGTTCCTATAGAGAATGCAAATGTGAAGGAGGAATTTTATGGCCGATCAGCTAGGTGCAGGAGTCAGAGAAGGCAGTAATTGTGGACCAGCCTGAACCCCGTTGGTCCCCATATGCTGAGAATTAACAGCTCTAATCTTTTATAGCTCAATAACGTGATCATTCAGACAAAGCGCTTTGATCTCTGCTCTCTCCACACAAGGTCACGAGTCTCTTAACCCCAAAGAAGTCCTTTCTGAGGAAAATTTGAGTAGTGCTTGAACATGCAAAACTCGCTGTCACAATGATGGGATGTTGTGAGTGGTTGCCAAGGCAGTGCTATGTGGTCGCTAGGGCGTTCAGAGTGGTTTTTAACATGCTGCTATGTGGTTTCTAGGGTGTTCTGGGTGGTTTCTTTAACCCACATCAAAAGACCCCACCTCAGAGTCTCTATGATATTCTGGTCAATATACGTTTCTTTAATATAAGCTAATGCACTCAATGCATTGTTGAATTTAATTGATCTTTAGCATAAATTCCTAGTACAGCTCTCATCACCAGTTTGATGTATCATTCATTTTCAATAGCAGTGCGAGATGCACACATAAGTTTAAAGCATAGGGGATAGAGGTTTGTTCAAACCTACGATGACCATATGTAACTGCAAAATTGCAAACACCAATTGATGTCTAAATGTTTTGCTTTTGGAGCCATTATCTTTCTGTTGCCATTTCTCATCTTTTGCATTTGTTGTGTGCTTGTAGCTTCTGAACAGATTTCGGGCCAGAACAGTTTCTCAGTTAAATCAGGAAGAAGTCCTTTGCAGACACTACAAGAAAATGACCAGGTGTGTATTTCAGCAATTAAATAATTGAAATGTTGTTGATTAACAGTTATTAAATAAATTATAAAATTATTTAAAAAGACAAAGCAAACTTAATGATATGTCTGAAAGCAATTTTGAAGTATGAATTATATGATTTTTGGGGATAGCTTTGATTAACAGAGGATAGGGTGCATTCCTTGGGCCCCTGGTGTTGAAGGGACAGATTTTAACAGCAGTGGAAGTTGAATTACTAAAATAACAACCTCAAATTCCTGGCTCAATTCATTCACCCCCAACACCTTATATTTACACAATCATCATCTCATAAAGACACATGTAAACCATCTGACAAAACAAAATTATATGCATCACAACTGTGCCAGGGTAGTACTTAACATAATTCAAAATAAAATGTTTTAGTCTGCTCATGTTTTTCCAAATTTGTATGACTAACTTTCTTCTGGGTCTGTCAAAAAAATTGTCAAACACAGTATATTAAAGAGTAATCCACATGACTTGTGCACCATATTTAAATTTTTTGAAGCCATACAATAGTCTTGGAGATTTACAGATACTGTTCACTGTGTAGTGGAAGCAAACAGTCAGGATTGTGTTTTACGGACAAAAGTAAGTTGTATGGGTTTGGAACGACATGATGTGAATGATGGCAGACTTTTCATTTTTGGGTGAACTATCTCTTTAAAGGTGGAACGTCTAGATAAAATCTAGATAAAATCCTTCCAGTTGAAACACTACCAGCTCATCAAATCCTATTATATTCTTGCCGTTATCAAACCCATCTGTGGCTCATCCCCCAGGCAAAACCGTTACCCTCCCACAACAGCTATGTGCCTCATGGTTTCACAAGAACTTCCCTCAAACAGCAACTGTCGTGTCACATAAAGTCACGCAAATATGTGTGTTCGCATGTAGTGCAATCTGTGGTTCCCATAAGTGCACTGTTAAGTAATCCTACATTCGGTTTCTGAAGAGAAGACTTCAGTTTTAAAGCAATAGTTCACCCAAAAAAGAAATTCTGTTCTGAACCCATATGACTTTTTTTCTTTCATGGAACACAAAAGAAATTCCATTTACACTTATACCATTCCTTCCTGTCCTCCAGCTGGAGCAGTCTGCAGTGCAGGCCACTCTGCAGGGTCGAAGGGAACTCCTGGAGGAAACCTGTCGCACCCACACCCGCAAAAGACGCGTACTCGGCCCAGAGGACCTCCGCCACCTCATAGTGGACGATAAACACAAGTTATTGTATTGCTATGTCCCCAAAGTGGCATGTACAAACTGGAAACGTGTGTTGATGGTGCTAACCGGAGATGGGCGCTATCGCGAACCACTGGCTATTCCAGCCAACGAGGCTCACGTAGCGGGCAACCTGCGTTCGCTCTCAGAGTACTCCACGGCCGAGATCAACAAGCGCCTACGCACATATCTGAAGTTCGTCTTTATGCGCGAACCCTTCGAGAGACTTGTCTCAGCATATCGCAACAAGTTTACCCGTAGCTACAACACGGCCTTCCATAAACGCTACGGGACTAAAATCATCCGGAGGCATCGTGCGGACCCCCAGGCTGAAGCACTGGAAAAAGGCAATGACGTCTCCTTCGAGGAATTTGTGTATTATTTAGTAGACCCCCAGACTCAGAGAGAGGAACCCTTCAATGAGCACTGGGAAAGAGTTCACTCGCTTTGCCACCCTTGCCTGATCCATTATGATGTGGTGGGCAAGTACGAGACCCTTGCGCAAGATTCGTGCTACATCCTGAAGTTAGCAGGTGCCGAAGGAGAGGTCAAATTCCCTGCCACGTCCAAGAGCACCAGGACCACTGGTGACATGGCCGCCAAGTTCTTCGACAACATCAGTCCGTTTTACCAGAAGAAACTCTTCAACCTTTACCGAATGGACTTCTTGCTTTTTAACTACTCTGTGCCGGCATACTTGAAGTTGAGATGAGGGTTTCAGCAAGTTTCAACTGATCCATAACTTGCGCACACAGATGTATTGCGGGCACTGACGTTTAAAATTTCGCTCGTGTCAGAGTGAATTGCCTGAGAGAACCTGTATAGGATGCGCCTTGGATATGGCGTCGCCCTCGCTCCCTTGAGGCGAAATTCAGCACTGTGAACAGATTAGTGCTGGCTGGGGTGTTGCATCCCATCCTGAAAGGTCACAAAATACTGTCTGCAATTCCTTTGGCTTTGGTAACTTTCAACCGAGCTCCAAGTATGTGCCTTTGTCCTTCTGAATGTTGATAAGTGAAGCGGGATTCTTCATAAACAGACAAATGCTATGAATGTTTCATCTCCTTTAATCTTCACCACCCAAAAGGATATTTATGGTATTGTTTACATAGCATATTTATTGTGGATTTTGCTCTTGAACTGGAACCAGCAAAGCCTTGGCGTTAATCTCGAAGAGATTCCTTGAAGCTGATCTCAAAGCCTCCTTTTTAACATTCCCTGGATATGATTTCAGACCTTAACCTTACGCCTAATCACAAAGGTAGTTTCCAAGTCACAAACCGTCAACTGTTTCAAGCAGATAGCTGGTAACATGTTGGAAGGAGTCAAGGGTAAGGGATGAATTTAGACTTCTCTTGCATTCGCAAACTGGTCAAGGCTGTCTACCTTGGCCGGTTTAGCTACTCTGGAAAGAAATGGTGTTCTCACAGAGTCACCCCTTTATTTAGCATGCATCGGGCTGGGTAAACAGTGCATAGCTGTGGTTGGGGAAAGGTAGACCCTCATCAGTGTGGCTCTTGTTGAGTTATGGATGTAGGGTGAGGTGCAAACTACTCACTGGGCATTGCAGGTCAAACATTAGCATGATCCTGGGAGGAAATACTCGTCTTGTGAATTTTTAATAAGGGTTAAAGTGCAATAAAGGTTTTTAGAGAGGTACCAGTAGAGGATTATCTATCCCTTAGAACTCTTTAAGTGAGAGAAAATCTATCCCTGACAGTACAGTTTAACGTCTTATTAGTTTTCACGATTGTTCTTTTGGTTCATTAGCACTTGGTTGAAATGACCCTTAATAATTTAGGTATTTCTTCATGTCTGCAAAAAAGGCTAATGACTCGTTTTTATGGTTGAAATGATGATGAAATCTTTAGTGAGAGGGTGAGGAGTCGTCTGACTAATATCTGGCTGACAGGCAGACATGTCCTGGTGCACAGTGGGTACCTTTTGTGCCACATTGCATAACGAACTTTCCCAAATTGCTCTTGGAAAAGTTTTGTTGGAAAATATTTTCTATCTAGCTAGTTACGCTAGTTATTTCAATGTTGAGCTGGAATCTTACAGCATTTCGTACAGACAAAGGGAGCCATCTCAGTCTAAGCTTATAATACATTTCAATGGGCAATGTATTTAGTCATTTGAAGAGGAACGTCATGTCTTGATTTGAAAGTTATAAAAGTCCCGATGCGTTTGTCCTGTCATAATGTCATTATTCTGATGTCAAATTATGAATGTTGTAAGAGGATTCATATGAGAAATGTGAGTGTGGGAATGCCTTTCACTGTATGAGCTGAGCTGTTGAGAGTGTGGCAAACAGTATGTGCCATTTGTGATGTAACTAACAGTTTGCACCTGTTTTGAAAGCTTGTGGGCATACATGTGCTGCAAAACTGTGAATGCCAAAGTGCACTAGACAGTATGGAATCTTGCGTTGAAGGGTAAATAAACTTTTTCAATTGTCAATTTTTTTTTTTCAGTGGACAACAGGGAATACATCAACCAACAGTGATTATTTCATGTGATTTAATTTTTTAAACATTTTATTATAAAGGCAAACTGCCTCTGGTATGAAAGTGAAACTTTGTTTTCTGGACAAATAGGAGTTTTTTTGTTGTTGTTTTTTTTACTGTTTTAGGGACCACAGCACTCAAACTGTAGAAGAATCATGTGATTAAGGTTAATTATAATTCAGAGTGAAGATATTGCAAATGTGTTGAATAAAACTGCCACATGAACAATATCATTGTCATCAATTCATTCACGTGAACAACCAGTTACATTCATTATAAGATTTTGCCTTTCCAAAGTGTGGTATTTTGAGAGAAAATATTTCAGATGCAAAAACATTACAAACTGAAAGGTCTGTTAGACCCTCTGTAAATGAGATATAGTATCCAGTAAAAATATCTAGCAGCATTTATGACCTTTGTATGTAGTTACTAAAACAGAAAAGGAATGACCTTCAAAGATTTGAGACTTTCCCATTTTCTTTGAAATCGATCCTAAATCAGATCAAAAATCAAACATCCCAGAATCCTTCAAGGTCTTAAATCTTGTAAACTTCAAATTCAATTTATACATGGCACATAAAAATTTGTGACGCTGGCACCTAAAGTTATACCTTAATATACAATAATCAGGTGACTAGTGTGTATGAGAAAAGCATCACTGAGCCAACAGGACAACACACCAAGAGTATAATCATATGACAGACTGTCAGGTAATAAGTCCATACCTGCCAATGTTTTTGATATTTCCAGTCAACCTATCCTGTAAGCACAGAAACATTGTGGCTCATATTCTGCCTTTAGCTTCCCACAGACAGGTTCGCATCTCCAAAGCATTGCAGCCAGCCTGGGTGGAAAAGGTCCTGTGACCTGGGAGCTGGAGGTGGGAGTTAGGGTAGGAGGAGGAGGTCTAGCATTTTACAAGCCGAGCCCCTCCACTGACATGACCAAACGGAAACACAGGGCCAGGAAACCCGTGCCCAACAGGTCTCCCAGCGCAGTCAGGTATGGGATGGAGAAGTTATCCGGGTCCAGACCTTTCCTCCACATCATACGCACAATCAGGTCTGCTGTGTAAATGAGGATCCCGACCTGTGAAGAAAAACAAGAATAAACATTCAATTATTTCCCATATTGTGACAAACAGATTTTTTTAAAAAAAATCTATTTAATATTAATCTTTTATTAATTCATACTTTTCATAATCCTTTTGGTCAGCAAGGAGGCACAAAATTTATCAAAAGGGACAGTAAGCACATTTATATACAATTTTTTGTTCTCATATGCTGTTCTTTTGAATTTTATGGGCCAGATTTACTAACAGCTAGCAACCAGCGCAAACAGTCTTTTGGTGTTAAAATAGTACTGTCAGGATTTACTAAAGACGCGCAGTGAAGAATTAGCGCTGAAAAGGCGTGGACACAGTTATTTTTGCGCCTGACCTTATTTAATATGCATTTGTAGGAGTTTCCCGTTCAGACCCAAAAATTAAGGGAGGAGAGTATTAAAATTAATTACACAACACAATTTACTAACATTTGCGCTCGTCAAATTACTGGTATTGCACCATTATTTAACACCCCAAAAAAAGCATATCTTAAAGCAGGCGCTAATTTGCGCTTCTCTTGGTAGATTGCGCTGGTCATTATGGAAATGATCTGGCTACGTCTGTGTTTTTTAATGTGCGCATTGTCAGTAAATCACATGCAGAATTTTCCCCTCCCATCGGCACTTTTATAGAATTGCGCTCTAACACTAATTTGCCCTGTTTTGTAAATCTGGCCTAAAAATTATTACAAATATTTTTTAAAAACGCAGCACTTTTTTTAACACTGATAAACACTGATAATCATAAAGCAGAAAATCAGCCAATAAAAATGATTTCTGAAGGATCATGTGACAATGAAGACTGGCGTAATGATGCTGAAAATTCAGCTTTTCATCACAGGAATATATTACATTTTACAATATATTAAAATAGAAAACAATTACTTAAAAACTGAATTATATTTCAAATTATTACTGTACATATAGTATTACTCTGCATATAGTAGTAAAACTGACCAATATCTTCCTTTTGGGGTCCTTTATTTGTATTAAACCTCCAAGAAATTTCTTTAAGACTTAAGTTTCTTAAGTAAAATTCAGGACTAGTCACATTTAAAAACACACCCTATTTTATAATGCTAATAAATCGTATTTTTAGCCACATCATTCAAGTAGGAGGTTGGGAGGAGGATGAATACAGTCATGCCAATTTCCATATTTGACCTAAAACAATAAAAGCACTCTTTTCATGCTTTTTAGCCAGATGATGAAAATCTAAGAGAGAAAATATTATTATTAACATATTAAAAATTAAAGTGATCTCATGATTTATTTCATTGTTTGTTTCATATCATTGTAAACAACTAATAAAGAGTTAGTTCACTGGTTTAAAAGTAATTTATGCCATTTTTTTGTGGGCAATCAGTAATTATTTTTGCAATTCTGTTTGCAAGCACTAGTGGTGCAGAATTTAAACACTTTGCAGCACTAAGCCTCACCTGAAGCAGAGCAGCACCCACGTAGCAGCAGATAAATGCCGGAGTGATGGCAGTGTGGCCTCCTTGGAGCATATTAATGGCAAAAAGAAACAACAAATGACCTGGAACCACCAGGAGGAACAGCACCCGCGCTGACTTAGAGTTCACACCTGAGGAGAAAAAAATGTGGTTCTTTACTAGACTAATTCAAAAGCCCATCGCCAAGTGGTCTCTAAAAAGAGATTCATGCCTCTCCTTCAAAGTAAATTTACAGTATTTTTGTTGTGAAATTATGATCTAACATCTAATATCATTCATGTATGTAGCACAAATGGTGCAGATGATCAACGCTGAAGTGCAAATATCAGAGTTCATGATTTGTTCAGCAATAGTGAAGCCTGACTTAGCAAACATGACTAATTACCCACTTTATCTCAAGGATCTAAAGGAGTGAATTCATCTGAGGTGCACAAATAGTTTGAAAGTGACCTCACCTGAGGAGAAGAATGTGACACAGGGGTTGGGCCAGTGCTGTCTCATCTTATAGGGCAGGACTCCAGGTACGCTCCAGAAATGAAGGTAGGTAGAGATCCGACTGGCCTGGATGGCCACCAGATTCCCCCCCACACCTGAAAAGTTCAAAAAGGAAAGAATGTGAGAGCTTTCCAATCATTACACCATTACAATTCTCATATTCTCCTCATTTCAGTCGCAAATGAAACGTGTGTTGGAACGCAGCATGCGGCTAGGGGAGTATGTACACTGACATTTGTCAAATATACACTGTAAGCATATTTTCAGAGTATTTTGTTCACAATTAATAGCTTTTCCACATTTTCACTCGATGCAAAACTGGCAGACGACTCTCTGTGGGGAATATTACAGCAGGAGGGCATTCCTTGATATGAATATCAAACTAGGTAACGAGGTATCAAATTAGTCTTCCTGAATCACAGCCGTCTTGTGTACCTCATTAAGGACAGTTTGTCTCAGGATTGAGCTGGAAAAATAGGGTGCCAGATCCAGATAAACAATTAGAGAAGACGTCAGAGAAGTTTTTGGCTGAGAAATCACAGCTACTACTAGATTAGGCCGCTTTTACTACTCCGACATGCTCTATTCCCATCGGGAAGCGTGTAGTTTCCGCCAATATAGTGTTGAGTCATCGTTTGAGAGGGACGGGACGGGTAGAGCACATGTGCAGCTGGGTAGGAACGGAACCAGCGAGGGGAAATCTAAACCAGATTGCTAGAATTGACAAACCACTACAAGTGATATTTTATGTAAAACTAAACAAACTCTGCCTCAGCTGGGGTTTTTAAGTCTATTAGTAACTCCCATCAAAATATTTGACTTCTTTCATGTACTGTGAAATGTTGCGAGCGAAGAGCCAGTGCTGTGATTTATTGTGACGATTTTGGAATGAGACTGTTTTATTTCGGCAGCGCTGTCTGATCGCCTCCGTGAATCCACGAATCGAGTTCCAAACGCAGAAAGACATGTGATCAATTTTATTGTAATGAGAAGTTGAAGAGGGAAAGGGGCCTTAAATGAAGTTTCTGAAATTGTTTTTCAGGTTTGATGTTACTTTGTACTGCATATTGTGCATTCAGCGTGGTTCTGAGTTTGTGAAAGGTGTCTTTGCTCAAAGTGTGATTTGTCATTGACATTTACTCACCGTTTATGACTGGTGTAAAGACCGCCATGCCCTCAAAGTTTGGATCACTCACAGTCTTATCAAGAATAAGGCCTCCGAAACTTAAATTGGAAAGTTTCATAAATTTTAAATGATTAGGTGCTTCAAAATGATTTCTGTCATTTCTATCATTCTGTAAATATTAAAAAATAAAATAAATTGTTCTGAATTTACATTATTTAATCATGCACATCTTTTTTGTTTTGTGTTTATATATACATACATATATACATATACATACATACATACATACATATATATATATATATATATATATATATATATAATTCTTAAATTCAGGAAACAATTTGCTAATTGCGAACAAGGGAATAATTTGCTAATGTAACTTAAGTGACCCAATTAAGTATCCTTAAAGTGATTTTATATGGATTATTTTTGAAAATGTTTTCTGTTATAATATTACTGAATTACAACATTTTACTAGCTAGCTATGCACCAAACAAACTATTAGCTAGGAATAGAACATATTAGCATGCTAAAATGCTAGTTTCAGTAATGTCAACAGCAATAATCTTTTCAACATTAATTCATTCTGTATATTGTAATTAATTAATGTGTAGATTACACATATTAGAAATTAACAACATTCAATATTTTAGAAGAGAAACAAAATTGTGTTATGTAGATCACAAAAAAAATTAAGTGACTAAGTAAATAAGACAATCTCTATTTTTTCTGTGAATTCTTAATACAAAAAATATGTGAAACTTAAATGTCAAAATCTCTTCTAATCTCTTCTCTTATCTAATCAACTGGCTTCTCATACTTTTAGGCCAACTAATTTTCATTAGTTGTCCAATTATTTATTATTGTGACTACACTCTAAACTGTGCGATTTCTAGCTAATAAAGTTTAATCATTTCAGAGCCATTTTCTACAAAAAATTAAATTAAATTAAATTAAATTATATCAACTAATTGATTATAATTTTTTATTTATTTATTTATTTATTTTTTTGTAGAAAATGACTCTAAAATTCCCTGATATTTATAGATTGTCTGTGGGAACCCTGTGCCCTCTATTACAGGCACAGATTATTTGTTATTAATGATTATATAACCATTTTAATGTTATTCTAACACATAGAAGACTGTGTCTCTGTACCTGCTGATGGACATGGCCACTATAACAGGTTGCCAGCCGGACTTCAGAACCTCTTTAATCTGTGGACTCCGTCTAGCGATAAGCACCCAGAGAGGAATGAGCAGCAGGAAGAAGACACACACCAACGGGGACAAGTACCACACATCTGGACACACACAAACATTGTAGATTACTCTGATGACACATGCTAAACATAGTACATAATTACATATTTCAGATAATGAGCTATGATTTGTGCAAATCCTCTAGACTCTAGAGAATAAAACAACATAGTACATACATCTGTGATGTTTCTAAACAGTAAGATGATTTTCCTAATGGGAACAGATTCCCACTCTTTAATGTAATCTTTAATAATGGAAACCATGTAACCTAAAAACGCACATCTTTATAATAAAGTAACATTTTAGTGAATTTCTACTGCCCTCTTCTGGTACATTTTAAAGAGTTCACACTCATTTAGTAAGGAACATTTATTAAAAAGTGATTTATTTTTAATTGATTTAACTGCAATTTAAACTACTTCTTTTTTATACTTAAGATAATATATTTAATTTAATTTATTTAATATTAATTTCATTTAATAAAAATAATACTTTATTTTTAATTGATTTATTTGTAATTTACTTAATTTGTATAGTTAAGATATTTTTAATATACATTTAATTTAATTAATATACATTTAATATCGATAAAAATAATGATACTTTATTTGTCAACAATTAAGGCTGTTAAAAATATCAGCCTGTTTTGTAACAATATGTAATGTACAGGTTTTGGTTTTAAACTAGCAATTATTATTTATTAATTCATGAATAACTAAAAGGCCCCAAACCTCTGTACTGGAACAGTGTGCTGCTGACTCCAGCCAACAGAGAAAGAGTGATGAGATCTCCCAGACTGGCTGCTATCGGTGTGGCCACATTATCAGGGTTGATGCCCACCTTCCTGGAGCCAATGATCACACCAATCATCACCAGACCTGGACAGGGATGAAAGCAGCAGAGTGAGTAATAGGGTAATGTTATATTATATTATTCATTATCCAGAAAGTTCCTGCTTTTTGGCATGCAAATGCAGCATGAAACATATTAAGCAGCTTGAAATCAGCCTGTTAGAATGATTTCTGAAGGATCATATGACACAGAATGTGGCACTGCTATTCTTTTGGCTATTCTTCTTTTTTGGGCAATTTTAATGGAAATGTGATGGGAATTCATGTTGTTTATATGTACTGGAATGGCTTTGTAGCTTGTACAGGTTATGCAAAGCAACACTGAGTATAACAATTTTCTGCATAAGTCATACAATATTGTAAAATAACAAACGACACCCAGACTATGATTCTAATGTTTTTTAATATGTGGAAACTGTGATGCATTATTTCAGGATTCTTTGTTGAATAGAAAGAACAACACAACAATAGCAAAATATACCAATGTAACAATATAAACATATTTACTGTCACTTTTGATCAATTTAATAAATTCTTCCTGAATATTTTTTTTTTATTTAAAAAAAAATCATTTTTGACTGACCCAAAACTTTTGAACTTATTTTTGTATATACTGAGCAGAAAGTAATACTGGAGCTCGATTTTATCTGCATTGTAGATTGTGAAAAGTGAACTAAGGTATTTTATTTATGATATGTAATTTTTCCTACCTATGCAATGGTTGGTTGTTACTAAAATAATTTTAGAAGCATATACATTTCCATATATTTCTAGCTAAAATTATATTTATGCAATATAACAAACTAGTGAATCATAAACAATAAGACCGGAGATATTTATGTAGAAAGTACATTTGATTTCATGTTATCTTGAAGTGATAAAGAATGGTGTACCTAAGGACAGAGCTGCCACAAACGCAGTGGTGACACTGCTAGCACACAGGACAGCCGCCTGGTCCAGCTCTACACCCCCTCTGGACAGAGCGCCAAGACCTACGGCCGCAAGAGCTGCCAGGAAGCCCACCACAGTGGCCTGAACCTGAGGAAGACAGCAGAGGAGCTCTACAATCACAGCTGCTCATCAGAGCCTAAGATCATATGCCTTCATTCATAATTAAACGGATTAAAAATGTATTTTTATAATGAGCACTCGTTGGTATTCAAGACCGAGCACTCCTGCAGAATGAAGTCTCAGAGTAATTGTTCATATTCTTTTATATTTATTTAAAATTTAATGTGTGTTTGTTCGGTTAATTCATGTTTGTCTTGTCTAATTTATCTCTGACAGGAACTAAAGCCGATTTCCAGTGGATTATGTAAAATTTCAATAATATAAAACATCTGTGTGTTTCTGATTCACCCACCTGAATAAGAGCAAGATTACAGGTCACCATCAGCCACTGTTGTTTTGGGTCGTCCATCTGTCCGGTGTTAGCCTGAGGAAGACGGGAAACAAAACCGCAGTGAAGCAGATAACTGCTTGAAGTATTTTAATTTAATCATGAGACACACTTGATCATCTCAGGGCCATTAAACACTAAGGTTACAGTTTGAGATGGATTATAGGTAATATATGCACACAGTAATGCATATATTATCTGGGTGGATAAGTATTTTTACATACAGCAGTAGAGAGACGAGATGCCAGAGTCATCTCCAGGTTTCCCTTGAGCCCGACCAGAGCAGGTACCAGGATGAACACCTCTGTGATCACTTTAAACACATCCCAATGCTGAAACACACACAGAGACAAACAGTTAACAGCAGGTTCCCCATGATACAGAGGTTGACCTGGAACTGTTAAAACAGTGCTTATGAAATGAAAAGAGAAATGTGTAATTAAGTAATTTAGGACAACAAAAACAGATCCTTGCATTTTAAAACCACAGTATTTAGCACAAACACACTCAGGTTTCAAAATTTTCTTTAAAACTGTCATTTAGAATTTTAATCAGGAAATTTATAAAAATTACTTGTCAAATATTACATTATTACATTATAATATTGTCAAAATATTATATGAAATTCAAGGTAGTATTTATTAAGATTAATGTAATGTATGCAGATTTAAAATACATTTGAAAAACATTAAATAAATAATTCAGCATTATTTTATTACAGTAGTACATTTTTTAATTAGATTAATGACACACTGGGGGAAGGAAAATGATTCATATAAATTATTTCTTTTTTTTTCATAATATCACCATGCACAAAAAACAAATAATTTTACGATTTTAAAAATCTTAATACATTTTAAAAAATCTTAATATATTCTATATATAAAATACATTTCTTCTGATTAATTTTAACATTTAAATGCATTTTCCCCTTTTTACTGGCAGCCATTTATATATCGTGGAGTATGCTAGTATTTTGTTATGGATATAGCATAAGAATTTCAAACTAAACTAAATTGACAATCTATTTTTTTAATGAAGTAATCCATCCAAAAGAACCCGCTCAATAAAACGAATTAGAATAACCATCATTATTAATTTGGAGTGCAAACCACAATGATTTGCATGTGAAATTGCACTCAAAATTGACACTGCATAACTCAGAGGAACAACAAACACAACACTGGTGCAATAATACAACAGTAAACAGTAAAACATTAATTCTCATTGCCAATTTGAGCTTTGCTGCATGCTGGGAACTGAAGCCCCACCCCCAGGTCCATACTGAACTTTTCAAGAATTTGAAGCTAAACAGATACTTTACACAGAACAGCGCATTGGCTTACACATATATCTCTGCTAATGTGACCATCATGGTCAATATTTTAAAACTGAGTGACATTTTAATGTACAGGCTATAAACTGAGATGCTCTCAATCGAATGAAAGCGTGCAGATTAATTCAAGCTAGGTGTCAGTTTCAGCTTTTTTTCTGATACCTCCAGTCAAAACACAGACTAGTCATCAGCAAAGTCATAAATATCATCTCATAACGGGCAAACTGAGTGTCACAGTGACTCACAGAATATGAATGGCTTCTTGGGCTGTGTGAGTGTGCGTTTATATTTAGTACGTGTCAGTATTCGAGTCGAGCACTCCTCTCTTCACAAACCCACTCATGAAGTTAAAAATAGCCGTAATGTTTAAATGAGCAGATAAGAGACCGGTGCCAGCCAGCTAGGGGCCGGTATTTTTACCACAGGCACAGTCCAGGCTGTTTTGAGGGGCTGGTGTCACGTCACAGGCCCGTCCTGGGATCTAACCCACTTCTGCTCTAGAAACAAGCTTTCATTCTCTCGCTCGGTCTATCTCACCCGCTCCCATGAGAATTCAATTAATAGACACAAAACACAGTCCATGCCAACCGCGTTTATCTAGAGGACAGGAACACAAGGAACCTTTACTGGAAGCTAGCATGTGATTGTGAAGTGTGCTGATATCCTATGAGACAACTGTATAGTGTACAAAAAAAGAGTATCCTAACTGAAATATCCCCATATTTTGTGTTAGAATGCAATAGCTTACATACATCATTCTAGAGTTTAGCTTAATGTGTAATAATGATACATAGACTACAAGCAGAATTATTTTAATACTATTTTTTACATTTTAATTTAAGTTTTAGTAATTTTGTTACATTTTCGTCATTTTTATATGTATATGAGTGTGTGTGTGTGTGTGTGTGTATTTCTATTCATCTTTACTGTATTTCATTATTATAATTTCTTTTATTATTGTTTAGTTTTTTTCATTTAATACTTGTTTTATTTTATTTCTGCTTTGTTTCAATTAACAAAAAATATTTATGAGTTTCAGATAAGAATAACAATACTGCATTGTAAGTGGTTAAAAATTTCACATTTGTAGCTCTTCATTAAAAAATATTTTTTATAAAAAAATAATTTGAAAAATGTATAAATTGATTAATTAGTTTTATGAAATGTAATTTATGAATTAATTATTTTTTCGTTATCAAGCTGCTGTTGCTCTCATGTTATTAAAGCATTAAGCCACATGATTGAAGAGTGATTTTACCTAGAATAAGTTAGTTTTAGTCTTATTCTCTTATTCTATATCTCTTATTAACTGTATAGTGTACAAAAAATGAGTATGCTAACTGAAATATCCCCATATTTTGTGTTAGAATGCTATACCTTTAGATGTACATTCATTACTCTAGAGATTAGCTTAAGGTGTAATAATGGTACATACAGTATAAGCAGTGTTATTTTACTATTTATATACATTTTAATTTTAAAGTTCTAGTAATTTTGTAATGTTTTTGTCATTTTTATACGTGTGTGTGTGTTTCTATTCAGCTTTAAAATATTTTATTTTATAGTTTCTTTATTTTTTATATATTTATATAATTTATCTTTATATACTTTTATATTATATATATATATATATATATATATATATATATATATATAATTTCATTTATGTTTATTTTTTTCATTTAATAATTATATTTTATTTTATTTCAGCTTTATTTCAATTAACACAATTTATTTATGAGTTTTAGATAAAAACACTGCATTGTAAATGGTTAAAAATTTCACATTTGTACCTCTTTATTAAAAATAGTTTTATTAAAAAAAAAAATTTAAAAATTTTGATTTATGAATTAAATTTTTTTTTTTTTTTTTTTTTTGTCATCAAGCTGCTGTCACTGTCATGTTATTAAAGCATTAAGCCATTCAAAGCCATGCATCACAGTGATTTTACCTACAATAAGTTAGTTTTAGCCTTATTCTCTTAACCTGGGTTACATCTTTAACATTCAATACCAAAATACTTCAACATTTACCCACTAACAAAATAAAATTTAAGAATGCTAATATCATGTTTTTAGACATGTATATCATGATACTCCTTAAGTAACATGAACATACCATGGTATATGAATATGGCAGTATCATGCCCTTACTAAAATACGGCAATGCTCCCATGGTATTTACATAGTACTCCAAGGTACTACAGAAATCATGGCACTACCATGGCTCATGTCCAAAAAAAAAAAAAAAAACTTTTTTGTATATCAAACTACCATGCTATTACCATCTGATCACTGAACCATGGTGCCACTAATAGTTATCAATACTAATTGGAAAACAGCATTATTTACAGTTTCAATAACACGTACAACCAAGTACTACACCAAATCTGGATTAAATCGCTCATACTTGGACAATGTCCATGACGATACCAGCCGCCACCATTCCCAGCCCGCCCAGCAGATAAGGCAGTAGGACCTGCGCAGCGATGATGTACGAGCTCTCCGGCAAGAAGCCATGAGCCGAACGGGTGAGCTTGCAGGTGAAACCTCTGAGCTTCTTCCCCCGATAACAGAGCTCCAGCTCTAACTGAGTGACCACCATCTCTGTTACCCCATTCCCCAACGGTGAGGGTTCCTGGAAGCTTTTTAACACCCTCCTAAATGGCTCAATGTTCCTTTCATAATGTCTCGAAACTAAATAAGAAGCTCAAGACAAACAATCAAGACTCCGAATCAGGTTGGGAAGAAGAAAAATAATATGCTCACTCAGAAAAACAGGATGTTCTTAAGATTAAACGATGAGGCAATTTAGTATCTTCAGATTGTCCCACGATAGCAAAGGCCCAAAAAGTTGGCTGAAGCACACTGTATATATATATATTTCAGGTTTTCTCGAAGATGTCATTCGTTCATCTATCAATGCCACATGGGTTTTTGACCAAAATCCAACTGGAACCTTCAAAAAAGAGTCTCAGCTGAGCATTTCTGCTTCTTCTCTGAACGTCAAAATCCACTTCTTGAAAAACTTCTTGAGACTTGTCTTATGCCTGATGAGATGAGGTATATAGTTGTTATACACAGTTATCCTTTAAATAATTCCCAAGCTGCCTCTTTTTTCACTCGCAGGTCGCTGGAACGTCCATGTACACGAACGCTACGTTCTCCAGAGCGCGGCTTCTCTCCTCCACAGGAGTCGTGACTCACATGTCCTGTCTGTATCACCGTTGATTTAAACACCTCTCCGTCATCAGGCCTGGTCTAACAGGTCCAGAACGTGACAGAAACACATGTTGAGGCTTTATTTCCACTCGTTCCTGTGGGCAGTCCTTTTTTCGCCCCCTCCTCACCGGTGCATCAGGACCCCAACAGTCACTCGTCTAACCCTTATTACTTCCCATCAACCGCTTCATCTGCTCAGAGTCTTGCGTCTGTCCCCCTGTCCTGCTCTCTGCTAATGTCTCCTCTGACGTATTACTGAACCTGTCTTATCAGCTGTGAATGGGCTGAGAGCTTGGCAGACGGACGAGAGGGGGGAAAGGAAAAGAGGAGAGGAAAATATAGATCGAGATAGAACAAGTGTGTGTACGAGAGACAAAGAGACAGATTGAGAACCCATGGGGTTGTAAAAGCAGCGTTGTTCGATTACTCACCACTCTACCGCTTGCCAGTACGTAGAGGACACGTTGGAAAGAGCGGCATGATTCAGCTAAAAAAAAAAAAAAAAAAACCCACTCGGTCGTGAACACCGCACAGTGACGCAGTAAATCCAGACCCACATCACCAACACACACCTCTGATCTCAATCATTAAACATCATCAGGGCACAGCATCTCTTAAGACTATTATATGACAACTGGTTCTGTAACAACAAATTTTAGGCACCAGATATAATATTTAAAAGAATTTTTGGTCATATTTACTTACTCTCGTATGGAAGCCTGTTTCTGCCACGGAATAAAAAAATAAAAAAGGTAATTGCAACTTTTTATGTCACAATTCTTGCTATTTTAAGTTAACATCTCACAATTCTGACTTTCTTTTTCAGAATTATGAGTTTAACACACAATTCTGACTTTATTTCTCACAATTCTGACTTTTTTCTAGAAATTATGATTTTATATCTTACAATTCTGACTTTATTTCTCACAATTTAGAGTTTACATCTTGTAATTCTGATTTTATTTCTTGCAATTCTGACTTTATTTCTCACAATTTTAAGTTTATATCTTGCAATTATGAATTAACATCTCACAATTCTGACTTTTTTCTAAATTCCAATTTTAAATATTGTAATTCTGACTTTATTTCTCACAATTTTGAGTTCACATCTTGCAATTATTAATTAACATCTCGCAATTCTGACTTTATTTCTCGCAATTTAGAGTTTATATCTTGCAATTATGAATTAAAATCTCACAATTCTGACTTTTTCTCACAATTCCGAGTTTATATCTTGCAATTCTGACTTTATTTCTCACAATTTTGAGTTTATATCTTGCAATTATGAATTAACATCTCACAAATCTGATTTTTAATTATTTTTTTTTGCCATTCTGACTCAAAATTACGGGTTTACATCTCGCAATTCTGAATTATTTCTAGTAATTCTAGGTTTATATCTCAACTTATGACTTTTTTTCTTGGAATTCCAAGGTTAAATCTTGCCATTCTGATTGATTTCCTCTGACACCTGATTTATATCTCTTGGTAGGCATATACTGATCTGTCTGCATCAAGAAACGTGTATTTTGTTCAATAAATGTTTTGGCACATTGTATTTTGTAGGCACTGGAGTTTAGCTTCAAGAAGGGACATGAGTTGCCACTTTTATGGTACTTTGATAATGTATGTTTATGTTTGTTTTGTCCATTTCTGGAGCTTGACTGAAAACCTATTCAAAACCTATTCAAAAACCTATTCAAAAAACATTAATTCATAGCCTGGTCATTTATGTTAAACATCAATTTGTGCTCCACAAAACATACAGGTTTGTAATGACTTCAAAATGACATCATTTTTGGGTGAACACCTGCTTTAATGTTTAATGACTGGAGTGTTTTTCCAGTCCCTCGCCTTCCGAGTGAATTTTAATTATCACATTAATTTCCCTCACACTCTGCTTCCTGTAAGTGAGGACCATAAATATCAGCACTTGACATGCTGGATAATTAAAGTGGGCACATTAGCTGCTATAGCATCAACCTCAAACTGTTGGAAAGTCATATCAGGCAATAAAGTGTTACGTAAAGTTGCAGAAACTTCTTAAAAAGCCTCTTACCTGTACACTGTCCAGCACCATGCCTGCCATCACCATCCCCATCCCAGCCAGCAGGTAGGGGAACAGCACCTGCAGGCAGATAGAAATGGCCGACTCATCCTCTATCTTAGCCTGGGCTGTTTTGGTCCTGTCTTCCACAGGCTTTTTGGGTGGTAAGGTGAGAGGGGGTAGCAGCAGGTCATTCTGCCCATCTAGACTGCCAGTCCGATCCAAACCACCCTGCCCCTTCCCCTTCCCCTTTTTGGACTTCTTGCGGCCACCTCCTTTCCTCTGCCGAACTTCGTCTCCTGCCATGGTGGAGTCTCCGGTCCGCTCCCTCTGAGCAACAGAAAGTCAATTAAAGACAGCTCTTCAATTCTGATACAGGTACAGCCAAACAAAATAGGTTTAATTTATGCCAAAACTACGGTGGCCAAGAGACCTCAATGCGCTGCAACTTCAGAAAACACATGCAAATAGAAAAAGCATCAGCAAATCAAGAAAACATATTCATCAGTTTGACAGCAGGTGCTGCAAATGCTCAAAACGCAAACAAATAAAGAAACGCACTGCAAATGCTCACAACACAACCAAATAGGGGTGGGCGATATGGCAAAAATATCATATCATGATGTTTTTTAGAAATATCACGATTTCACGATTTTATCACAATTCTTTGTCATGTTAGTTTTACTATTTAGTCTGAGCAGTGCAGCCAAAATAATTCCCCTGTTATAAAGACAAAGCCTTTCAAGGTAACAAAATATAAAAAAGAATGGTGGATATTTAGGCTAAAGTGGACGAAGACAAAAAATCTTTGTCATTATTTTATCCTTGTTATTAAAAATAAGAACAAAGATACACATTACAAATACACATAATATACATATAAAACAAACAGTGCTTTATTTTCAGGTACAATAGGCATATTTAGCAGGAGCATTCAAGAAATTGAATGAACAAATACAAAAATAAAACACTATATAGATTGATTCCTATTAAAGCAGCTGTATTATTTTTTTCTGTCAAGAGTAGCGAGTAATTTTTTTCTCTTTGTGTTTTTTGTTTGTTTTAACATTAAAGAATAAAAATTATTTAATCTGTCTGTCGATTCTGTCATAATGTTTTATATTTATACCATCATTTACTCACTCAAAATAAGTTTTAAACCTGAATGAGTTTCTTTCTTCTGCTGAACACAAAAGAAGATATTTTGAAGAATGTGGGTAAGCAAACAGTTGCTGGTCCACAGTGACTTCCATAGTATTTTTTTCCTTCTATCAAATTCAACGTGGACCAGCAACTGTTTGGTTACCCACATTCTTCAAAATATCTTCATTTGTGTTCAGCACAAGAAAGAAATTAATACAGGTTTGGGACAACGTGAGTGAGTAAATAATGACAGAAATTAAATTTTAGGGTGAACTATCCCTTTAAAGACAGTCGGCAGCATGTTTAGTTCTGTCCCTTTAAGACCTGCACGCATCTAATATGCAGGCACTCATCCGTTTGTCTGAACTGTTTACTTTCGTTGTGGACATAACCAGCTGAGTCTATACATAAACCTTGTGTGTTTTGACAATATTTGCGCAAAAGATAACTTAGTTGAGTAATCAGGCGCTTGTTAGACAGGCTTTTTAGTGCGCGCGCTTCAGGTGTATGGATTCAGAAAAAGCGCACGTCAGACCAGCGCGTGAATGAAACGTTTAACCAGCAAGGCTTTAAAACACGCAAATAATGTACTTTTGTGATTGCAAATAAGTGCAGTGTCCCGTGAGAGTAACTCTACCGCTGCGTAAACACTGATGTGAATGTACAGGTGCATCTCAATAAATTAGAATGTCGTGGAAAAGTTCATTTATTTCAGTAATTCAACTCAAATTGTGAAACTCGTGTATTAAATAAATTCAATGTACACAGACTGAAGTAGTTTAAGTCTTTGGTTCTTTTAATTGTGATGATTTTGGCTCATATTTAACAAAAACCCACCAATTCACTATCTCAACAAATTAGAATACTTCATAAGACCAATAATAATAAAAAAAAAAATTTAGTGAATTGTTGGCCTTCTGGAAAATATGTTCATTTACTGTATGTGTACTCAATACTTGGTAGGGGCTCCTTTTGCTTTAATTACTGCCTCAATTCGGCGTGGCATGGAGGTGATCAGTTTGTGGCACTGCTGAGGTGGTATGGAAACCCAGGTTTCTTTGACAGTGGCCTTCAGCTCATCTGCATTTTTTGGTCTCTTGTTTCTCATTTTCCTCTTGACAATACTCCATAGATTCTCTATGGGGTTCAGGTCTGGTGAGTTTGCTGACCAGTCAAGCACACCAACACCATGGTCATTTAACCAACTTTTGGTGCTTTTGGCAGTGTGGGCAGGTGCCAAATCCTGCTGGAAAATGAAATCAGCATCTTTAAAAAGCTGGTCAGCAGAAGGAAGCATGAAGTGCTCCAAAATTTCTTGGTAAACGGGTGCAGTGACTTTGGTTTTCAAAAATCACAATGGACCAACACCAGCAGATGACATTGCACCCCAAATCATCACAGACTGTGGAAACTTAACACTGGACTTCAAGCAACTTGGGCTATGAGCTTCTCCACCCTTCCTCCAGACTCTAGGACCTTGATTTCCAAATGAAATACAAAACTTGCTCTCATCTGAAAAGAGGACTTTGGACCACTGGGCAGCAGTCCAGTTCTTCTTCTCCTTAGCCCAGGTAAGACGCCGCTGACTGTCTGTGGTTCAGGAGTGGCTTAACAAGAGGACTGTAGCCAAATTCCTTGACACGTCTGTGTGTGGTGGCTCTTGATGCCTTGACCCCAGCCTCAGTCCATTCCTTGTGAAGTTCACCCAAATTCTTGAATCGATTTTGCTTGACAATCCTCATAAGGCTGCGGTTCTCTCGGTTGGTTGTGCATCTTTTTCTTCCACACTTTTTCCTTCCACTCAACTTTCTGTTAACATGCTTGGATACAGCACTCTGTGAACAGCCAGCTTCTTTGGCAATGAATGTTTGTGGCTTACCCTCCTTGTGAAGTGTGTCAATGATTGTCTTCTGGACAACTGTCAGATCAGCAGTCTTCCCCATGATTGTGTAGCCTAGTGAACCAAACTGAGAGACCATTTTGAAGGCTCAGGAAACCTTTGCAGGTGTTTTGAGTTGATTAGCTGATTGGCATGTCACCATATTCTAATTTGTTGAGATAGTGAATTGGTGGGTTTTTGTTAAATGGGAGCCAAAATCATCACAATTAAAAGAACCAAAGACTTAAACTACTTCAGTTCGTGTGCACTGAATTTATTTAATACACGAGTTTAACAATTTGAGTTGAATTAGTGAAATAAATTAACTTTTCTACGACATTCTAATTTATTGAGAAATATATAAATATAACTATAATAATAATATATTATATAAATGTAAATATAATATAATAAATATATTATAGTGAAACTGAAAAATAAAAACTGATTCAAACCATTAATAAAAACTATAATAGCACCTCAATGATACTAAAATTACATTGTTTACTGCATAATTAATTTACATTCCCAATTCCAGACTTTCAGTGTGGCAGCAGTCTTTTGAAACTCAATGTACAAACACAGTAAACGTATTTTTCCTCACAATATTCATAGTAAGTGATTTTGAACATGAAGCATTTGTAAACAATGAAGCTACACAAGTATTCATGTATTCATGTATGTTAATCAGTACACAGATATTTGCATCAGCACTTTAGAAGTCAGCTCTTTCAAGCTACTTTTAAACAGACAAATATAATGATCTAAATGTATCAACAACCTGATCTGATCTCTCATCACACCGATGATATTCATGTTTTGGTCCATAAGCGCTGATGACACGTTGCCATAGCAATATCATGTCCCACATTCCCATAGATATCACTGACAAATCTCACAACAAACCGTTCCTCTAGCAAATAAATGTATGTCCACACGTTTGTGCATCGAAACTGAATGTTATTGATGAGAAGGACAGATGCGGAAAACAATGATGGGTTACACACGGATCATGATGGCTTGTGCTCCACATCAGCAATAGAAAGTCACTTAAAGAACAGCCTACCGTCTCAAATTAGCCCTTCTTTTGTGTTTATATTCATCACATTATATGAAACTTCGCTATCGACAACAATATTAATCACTGTAAAAGCTTAATCGCGTTGAATCACTACTCGAATTGTTTAACTTCCTAGATAGGAAAAGAATTCACCAATAGTACTACAGAGAAAGCTAAGTTCATGAATATTTATTAGTCACGTGAGGGGGCGCGCCTGGAAGGTTACAAAGCGACGTCTGCATGCTTAAATTAATATTCATGAGCAGATTCGTGCTCGACGAACTAGGATGTGTTCCATCAATGAAAATGATAAACTAACACAGCCTGCTGTTTTTAAACCTTAATATATAAAAGTACTATCGACTTATGTTAAGGATTTAATGTATACAAATTAGTTGAGGTGCTTTTTTCACATACGTTTTCTGTAAAACGTCTACTGCACTATTTTAAAGCTGTTTTAATCTACGCATGCGTGCTTCTGTAAGTAGCGAATATTTTTATTCAGTGACTAGAACCTTTTAACTCCGTTCACTACAAAGACTTATTTACAATTTTTTCATTAATTCGTTCAGTGATATTTTCTGTCGATTACATAATTATGCAAGCAGGTGGCGACAAGCGAGTTATTTCGTTTGTAATGGTGAGTCATTCGAATCATTTAACCGATTCGTTCAAAACCGAAACGACACGGCAATAACAGCATAAATACATTTTTATGTTTCAGTATTGTTCTCACAACGTTTAATTATGTATAGCCATCATCAGTCATGTTTACATATTCATAATTCATCCAGACTCTTTCCTTGTGAGTCTGACTCGCATAGCAAAGAGAACGAATCGTTCAATTGTTCAGAAGATCATTCAGTTAGGCTGAATTGAGAACTGCTGTTATTTATAAATAATAAATATATTTAAATATTAAGAGTAGTATAATATTCCTAATCCAGCCTTAATTCACCACGATTCATTCTCAAATCACTGGAAAGGAAGGAAGTCATGCTTCAAAAGGAAGCGACTTCAGTGAACAAGAAATATTAATGATTCATTCGAATCAGAATGATTCATTCACATTTAAATGATTCGTTCAAAAACCTGCACTGCGTGCCAGCGGTCGATTCAAACCCAAATCTACTTTGAATTAAGTGGTGTTGTAAGTTATACATTTAGTTTTATCTTTTTATACATACAGTTGTTTTATTTAGTGCATAATATGCAACATTGTAGCGATAATTACTATATTTAACTGGAATGCAACCTCATTTTAAAGGGTTAAGAGGTTAAACATGCAGTCTACTTCTAAAATTAAGAATATAATAACGTGACTGCCTAACCTTGCGTTTGTCCACACTGCAGGTGTCCACGCATGCATATAACTTCCAAAGGTCTTGAAAAGTTGCACAACAGGCAGACAACTTATAACTGAAAGTGTGAATGGACCATTTTATGGGAAGCTGATAATACAAATCAATCTCAAATCCAGCTGTGTTGTAAGTACAGCACCGATTTGTCCATGCAAATCTAACACATCTTAGGTCTTACCTATCACAGTGTCGCAAAGCGAAGGAAAGTCGTAAGTGACCAGCATAAATCTTAGAGGGCACCGAGAATAACAACGTGAAGTCGGATTGGAGGAGTCACAGATAGGGGGGCCTCGGAGAGTGTCTTAAATTTCATCCTGTTTAGAACAGCCCCCTCCTGTCTGACCTCATCTGCCACTGAGAAAATGGTGTTGACGGAAACCCACCGCTCCTCTCCCTTCAAAGAGCCAGTTAACCGCTTTCCATACACGTATCACAGTCACTTCACTGCCACCAAATTTTAAATGACAGTGTTTGCATTCACAGGTTTTGAAAAAGCTTTTAGACTTCATTTGGTGGTGTAATTATGCAAACAAAGTTAAAGCACAGCATATGACGTTCAGTAAGTCACTTTACACTGAGCTTACACTACTTCTGTTGCTTTCAAACATAGTCTCAAAGGGCTATTACATAACCACATTTTCAAATTTCAGTTTTTTTGTTTATATATTTCATAAAAGTGTTATGTAATGCCATTCTCATTTGAATTGTCACCAAATTTTGATATATATTTTTTTGCAGGAACAAGAGAAAGAAGCCAGACTGTAACAGAATCAAAATTGACATCAAAGATCCTAGACTGTGTTCAGATGACAACACTAGCTCACTGAAAATGGCACAGTCCATCAAAATAAGTAAGTAAAACAGTATTGTAAATGTTTGTGACTGCCTAACCTTGCATTTGTCCACATTGCAGGTGTCCACGCATGCATATAACTTCCAAAGGTACACTATTCTACACTACAGTATAGAGCCAGTGTTATTTTAGTTATTTTTATATACTGTTATAATTTTTATTAATATTTTGAATACGCTTATATTTTATAGTTTTCCTTTTAACCTAAGTTTTAGCAACTTCTAATTTTTATATATTTTTATTTTAGTAATTTTAATATTTAAACTTATCTTATTGCAGTTTATTTTTTTCAACTAATATTTATGATTTATATTATTTCAGCTTGATTTAAATTGACAGGAACAATTTTTCATAATTTTAGTTAACAATAACAACACTGTTAAGAGCACATTAATATAATATACTGCACATTTTGACAAATTTAGTAGGACATCCAAGTATTGTGTGCATACTAAAAATGGGCATACTGTGCACAGTATATACTGCAGGAATAGTAAGCATATGCATTAGTATTACAAATATTCTCTAAATATTTGAGAATGGCCTAAATAATTTTCTGCTTCCTGTGTGATGTTGCAGTCGTTCACTAGGTGGAAGTAAAGTACAGCAGAACATTTGCCTCTGTGGTTGAATGGAAATAAGCCACATGAAGGTTATTGAGGAGAAACAGTGTTTTAGTAATTATGTGCAAACAGTACATGGAAATTGAAATGAATCAGGTCAGAACAGTTGAATTACAGGGTTTGCATGTTAATCAAGAAATAGTGCAAAATATCGTGTCGGTGGATGAATTACGAATAACAAGAACACCCACAATGCCTCTGACGTTAAATACCAGACTAAAATGCAGTAAAACTGAAACACACACACACACATATACGCTGTAATTATGGGTATGCTGTTGCCTGACAGAAGTGGTGGAAACTTGTCAGAGGTGCTATATATAGCTGCTGTCCCTTTCCAACGAGACACAGTGGACACCTGTCACACACACACACACACACACACACACACACACACACACACACAAACACTTACCTACAATGCTTAACTTTCACTTTACACCACCTCCCACACTCTTCCTTTGGCTTCAGACGTTCCAGCTGTTCTCCCTTTCATCTCAAACTTCAAAGCAAAAGAGAAGGAGCAAAAATGAAAGAATGTTATGCCGGGGAAAATGCACCAATCCTGTATCCATCAGTCTGTTTGACAACCAACGAAGGGAAAATGCACATTCTGTCGGTATATAATGCAACATTGCTTAGCGACAAAAGGGAGCATATTGCAGACATGCTGTACATGCTATACCATTTCAAACCCGTAAGTGCCCATCAAAGTCAGTCATTCAAAAGTTGACAAGTGGCGTCTTCCCACTTCTAAAGCAGGAAAAGATGGCTAATTGCTTCCTCAGAGCAGATCACCTCAAACGTACCCCATAAAACTGTCACATCAAAAGAAATCACAGTAACAAGTAAACAGGGCCGGTTTCCACAAAAATTACAAGGCATTGAAGCCTTTAGTAAACCCATAACTACATATGCTTAATCTCTAGCGTTCTTCACTAACATGAAGAGACTCCAACAATCGACAAGAAACACATAACCCCTAACCTTTCCTGAAATGCAGTAGCTTTGCACATGTTAACAAGGTCTTAGCGGGGAACAGATAAATCAAAAGTTATTAGATGGTTTAATAGCTTAAACTGAAATAGGATTAGTGTCAACACATTCCGAGGAGCTTAGTAACACCTGCGCGGGGCTCGTGTAAAACACTCAAAACTTTTCTTGCAATCTTGATGCTCTTTCGATAAGAAAAATCTAAGGCAAATTGGATCATTTACTGAAGCAGAAGCCGCACCATAATTGTGAACACTACATGTTTCCTTCACCCTGAGCTCAGGGCTAATAACAGCTTCTCAAATGACCTCTCAGCTCTGCGTTCATAACGTGGTGATCATATGGCTCTGATTCCAGGCCTCTGAGGTCATGTTCTGGATGTGAAGGTCAGTAGCATGATTGACAGCTTTCTACTTTGAACTGTTGAAGGCGATAGGCAAACTTTCAACACACGCTTGCTTGTAACTCCATTAATTTATTTTGAGTGGCATCAACATTGGTTCCTAATCGAGCAACGGCACTGTTGTACCCCTAACAAACATGATGTCTCATGTTTCTGAGCCCTAATGTGCATGAAAACGTGGTTTGATCCAAGTGAGAAGATGCCTGCCATGCCACATGCTGAATGAAGGATAAGTTTGGCACACAAGTCTTACTGTAGTAGCTGTCAAACAGCCTGCCAAGGAGAAATCAGTGCATTTGTGATTAGCAGATTTTGTCTGAGGATAGAATATGATCTTTGGTTATTACCAAATGAACAGCCTGTTAGATGTTCTAACAGAATGATGGCAAGATTTTATTATAGGGACAGTTCCCATGGAGAAACCTGAGGTTAAGTGCCTGCTCAAGCGCACAGTGGTGATGGCTTTTGGCTCGCTCCTTGCAGAGAATGAACCACAGAGGTCTGTAATACATAGAGAAAGTTATCTGAGAGCATTCCCATTCATCTCAATCGCAGTCGCTCAGCTACTGTGGCACATAACCCCCTTGAAGTATGCAACCTAGGGGATGCCATCTTTGCTTCATGAGCACTTGGTTTCAGAAACATGTGACTGATCACTTGTCAAAAGCAAAAAAGTTAATTTCATGCATTTGAGAGCCCTGCAAATATAACTGCTCCCTTGGAAAACATTTTCTATAATATAATAAAATCTTTGTGTTGGGAAAAAGCAGTTACTTTAAAAGGCCATCAATGGAGAAACATGCTTTTTGACAACATAATGATGTAGTTATGACATCCACCAGCAGGGATAAACAGAGCACAACAGTGACTAGACACTTTTTCAGAGACCTCGGTTCCAGAAGTATTTTTCCCCATCCATTTTCTAATTTAAATGTTTCTTTGGTATAGCTTTTAGCAAAAAAAATAAATAAATAAAAACCTTCTGAAATCAATCACAACATTAAACTATGTTTTGAAGCAAAAAAAGTATTTGCAGAATCAGAATAAAAAGTCAAGACTTTTATGAGAGAAAGAACAACAATCCCATGAAACACTGCAAATGACCTACTCAAATCAGAAAGAGTGGTAGAGTATAATATAATATAATAATAAAAAATAATAATATAAAAAAATAAATAAAATCTTACCAACCCCAAACTTGTGAACAGTGGACAGTCTATACAAATAAGAGAGTTGAGAATGTATAGAGACTGACTTGATTATATCATTTGCAATGCTTCATGGGAGTTTTTGTGGTTAGATATTTCTCTTTAGTATTCATGGGTTGTGTAGTTATTCACCTGAAATTTGGCTATTAAATATGATTTTTTGAGTGATGTTAAAATTGCACTGACTGATTGCTTCAACAGAAGCATACATTGATTAATAACCTCCAAGCTTATGGTTCATCTGTCTTTAAAGGTTTATACATAATCGTTAAAAATCGATTTCTCTATGAAGAAAATGAAGGGGATTTTTATTTCCAGAACCCATCCCTGGAATGTTCCACTTTCAGGCCCTGCATTGTAACCGCTACAACAAAACACCACCACATTACTGGCTATCTGTTAAACCGAACGTGTATGGAGTGCATACATTATGCATGGATTCACAGTTTTCAAGATAAGCGCGCATGCCGAGGAATTGTCGACTTCATGCACTCCAGCTCTTTGCATTATAGTTCATTATAATATAAAAATTATCCTGACTATGCCGATCGTGATGTTAACCGCAGGATAAATGCGGTGTAACTGCTTTCCACCCTTACTCCCACATTTCTTCACTTTCCCACAGCGCCGCTTACTTTTGCTTAGCGTGCTCAGATCAGCCGCAGCTGTTCGTGTGGGTCTCCACCCTTTCCAGCAGAGCTCCATTACATAACGTTACAGAGTGATTGATGAGCTCTCAGATTTCTGCGCACTGCCAAGTGTCCATTCTCTCTCTCTCTCTTCGGTCCAGTCTTCATGTGTAAACTTTCCCATCTCCCGTCGCTTTCTTACCTCAGTCTATTCTTCTTCAGAGTAGGACTACGAGGAGGCAAAGCAAATCCTGCAGAAATAGAAATGATAAGACAGTCTGCTGGAGGGGCACAAGTGCAAATCTGAGTCATCCAGTTTTATGAGCTTAATCTCATTCATGTCACAACACGCACCGAGCTGATGAAATGACATTTATTGCACTTGCAGCACACTTAGCACACAGAAAGGTCTCCTGAGGAGACTTTTTTTCTAGCAATGTTACATTTCTTGCATTGCTGCTCACTCAACTACTGGATTTTCTGCACTAACCCGGAGTGTTACTCAATTCTGATATGTGGCCAGACCATTAAACATCTGTTATCAGTTTTTTCCAGTCTTATCAGATCAAATGTTTGAACATTACTGTGCAGCAGGAAAAAAAAAATGAACAGACTTTGCCAGAGAAGAGAGAGAGGGAAAACTTCTGTAATCGGTTTCATAGGGATAGTGAGCTGTTCTTTCTTTGACGTCACATCATTGAACAGGAGACTCACAGAACAAGCTTTAGTGCTTTTTAGGGACTGTTACGGCACTCAAAGGTGTAGAGAGACATGTTCACTCTTAATCAAACTTTCAGAAGATTGTCATAATTTACCCTGAGTGGTGACAGCTGCTAATTAATATTCAGTAGTGTGTGTGAAGGCAGCATTATTATTGCTTTAGCTCATAATTAGAGGTAAGGATTTGAATCTTAAATCAAAGTACATTACATTTGAGCACACAACTCATCCTGCACTGTTTGTACTATAAGCAAATGAGTAATAGTTCAATTACCAGCTAATTGTGTTGTATTATATACATATTCAGGAGATCAGGCAACTTTCACCTAACAAAATGGCCAAAAAAAAAATCTCATTATCTCAGCTATCAAGGGACTAGAATACCAGAATATAAGGTTTCTAATACTGCCTCAGAGAGAAAAATAAAATGTGAATTATGTAATTAGATTACAAAAATAAAGTACTCATTTTAAATTTTACATTTTAAAATAATTGAACTAAAGTTACTATTTATTAATTGTTTAATTAACTTTAGTTTGACTGCTTATTCAAATATTGGCAGTAAATTATTCAGAATTTATTTATTCTCTGAAGTCAACTAATGGTCACATGCAGGTGAGCAACATTTTTTAGTGATTTAAGTGATATAAATTGATTTTCTATTATAAAATTATTTCTTTATTTTACATGTTTTATATATTAATTATTAGCTTTTCATCAATTCAAAAAATCTGACAGTTTTGTCAAAAAATAAAAATAAAAAAATATATATATATTAAAATAGATAAAAACATAAATCTGTATAAAACAGAAAAGTATAGATTTATATTTTAATATATTTTTTCATTTTTATATTTATATTTTTATATTTATATTTTATTCATATCTTCTGATATCCATGATACAAAATAATCCTATTCAAATTTTTGCGATAAGTCAAAAGTAATCTAAAACATAATCAAAAAGTAGTCAAATACATTATCTAAAATGTGTAATCAAACAGATTGTTACTACATTTTTAGTTACATAATTTGTAATCAGTAATCTACTCAGCACTAAAAATAATCAATTGAGATATTACATATATATATATATATATATTGTTTATATATGTTTTAATTTATTTACTAATTTTTTTATGTATTTTACTCTGAGGCATAGTCCTTGTGTTGGGAGTATTGGATAGTATCTTTATGGTTTTAAAAAGAAATTCTGTACACTAGATGATCTCCACAATTATTTTCAGATATAGTGATGATGGCACACAAGGAAAAGCTTACTCCGAGCCTCACTCTAAAACTTCCTGCTTGAGGTTATAGAACAACACCACAAAACCTGGGGGGGAAAAGGGGAAACTCATCTGGAACATCTTTGAGTTGCAAAACAGCTCTGAGGACTCTGGATGTGAGACTCATCCTGCACTTCATTTATAGCTGAATCTTTGTAGTCACTTTGTTTTAAATATCTAAAAATGCCTGGCTGTTCAATATTTATTTTATTATGATCTGTCAAGAACAATGATTATACATCATCTGTATTTTTGCTGAGCCAAAGCAGATAAAATCAAAAGAACCTCTTCCATCTGCAAATAGTTCTTAAAGTGTGTAATTTTTGCTCCATCAGCAGCACTAAACAGAATTGAAAAAAAAAAAAAGGTTTTCAAACACTCCCTCATCTACCGTCGTTGATAAACAGGTCACGCCATTTTGTCCGTCCCAGTTGGGCCACCCAAATAAACACATTTTAATTGGTGCTTCTCATTTGGTGCAGAAATAACACACTCCACATACAAACTTGACATTTTTCATAATTTGCCAAAAATGTCATGTAGTGTTAATGAGGTTCACTAGAGAAAGGTTCCAGATTCCAGCTCACTAGAAATTCATAGTTTTCATAACTTTAATGTTAGCATCAGCACAGCTTTTAACAGCTCAGGCTAGCTCTGTTATCTATCCAAAGAGTCTACCTGTTTCTGTATAGTACTGTATTGATTTAATCTAATTCATTTGTTGCTTTTCAAGATCTTTCATCTGCTGCATTAGTGGCAGTTGTAACAGTTACTGTCCCCTTTGAATGTCTTCAAAGTCACCATGGTAGCAGGTAAACCTGTTCTTCATTTGATAAACAAACATGCCCAGACTAGCCAAAGCATCTGACCACATCATCTAATCAATGGTGAAAAATCAAAGATTACACAGAGAGATCTGAGGGCCAGATTAAAAGCAAACTGTACCACACAACAGAAAATGTGTTACTTACAATTTCAACAGATCTTTGCTAAAAGCTAATGCTAGTCAAAAAATCAAGACAATATCATGAATTCAACTTAAAATTTTATTTTATTTTAAAATTTAATTTTAATAATAAAAAATAAATGATTTTATGTATTATATATTTTGTTTAAAGTTCATATGCACAAAATGCAAAAGCAACAACTTTAAAGGGGCATTTTGCTGTAAGTATTATGTTGAAATCATAGTTGGATGTATTTTAATAAATAAAAATATAAATCTATCATATTTATTTAATTAAGAAAAATATTAAATAAAATTTGCATACAATAAAATAATATATATCCAAAAAAGAACTCAAGAACTCTATACAGCCAAAAAGCATTCTTGATAGGAAAACGGTTCTTTGCTAACCTGCAAAAAGCCATTGATGAGCCTTTATTTTTAAGAATGTACAGCCAATTGCGTGCACAGTCATTCATAGAAGAAGCAGGCAAATGGCAGAGCACCTCTATCTTCTGGTTGTGATTTGCTACAGTCATTATGACATTAAAGCAGGCTGGAGGGTTGGCCACAGCCTTTCTTGGAACAGGAACATCAGCGTCCTCACACTCTTAAAATGGAGGGGAAACACAGAGAGGGATATTCGGCACACGGAAGGGTGACATTAACCATGATATGCAAGATGATGTTGGCCTCTAGAACAGTATTTCTGTCTCCATCCAGCGGCTCTGACATAAGTTACTCTGAGTGCTGCTGTACTCCTTTGCTAGCGCTGTTTGTATGAACATTACTGTACTGTTCTGCAAATGCTCTTGGGATCAAATCAAATGACTCTTAGTCCTTGACCTTCATCAATTATGACTGTATTTGTTCAGAATCCATAGGATCAACGGCTAGCAATCAGACTCATTTGAATCAGCCCCACTATCGTTCCAAACCATCAGTGTTGGACAACAAAATTACATGCAATCTGGTGTAGTTTCAGTCCAAAAGCAGCTAATGCTGGCTCTCCTCATACATACACATCTGGGCTCCATCACTGTTTTCTTCTACCCATGTGGGAGTGTTTAATTTCTTTCTCTCTCTCTGAAAGTAAAAGTAGTAGGAAGGTCTCACAAGATCAACTGGTTCCAACCATACAGTAAGATGATCTCGCTGTGACCAGTGCAGCCACAAACTATAGACACTGTCCCAACACTGGAGAAGCTTTGAAGATAATGAAATGAGTCTGCTGAAATTGATATAATTTATGAAAGTTTGTGCAAATCCAACACAATCTCAAGGCAATTTGTAACTAATTTAAGCTTCATGCAATGACATAATTACTTTGGTGGCTAATTAGCATAAATCTTTTTTCCCAAAATTTTCAGGTCAGGGTGGACCTTCATGCTTAATATTTTTTATGATCTATGTTGAATGGAATATACAAAAAAAAAAAAAAACATCTGTTGAACTGGACAGAGATTTTTTAATAAGGTGCAATTTACAACAAACTTATAAAGTAAACAAACTTATATAAAGTCTCAATTATGATTGTTGCAACTGCAAGTTAATCCCATCAAAAGATATCGTTACATTGCAAAATATACTATAGTTACATTGTGTGATATGAAGTCAAATTATGAGATAAAGTTACATCACGAGATATAAAGTTATATTGTGAGAAATAAATTTGAATTGTGAGATAAAAAGTCCCATTATGAAAAATGAAGTTACATTATGAGATAAAGTTACATTGCAAAATATATAGATACATTGTGAGATAAAAAGTCCCATTGTGAGATATAGGGCTCTATTTTAACGATCTAAGCGCATGATCTGAAGCGCATAGCGCAGGTGCACTTAGGACGTGTCTGAATCCACCTTTGCTAGTTTAACGATGGAAAAAACGGTCTGTGTGCCAGGCGCATGGTCCAAAAGGGCTGTACCTATTCTCTTAATGAGTCATGGGTGTGTTATGGGCGTAACATGCAATAAACCAATCAGAGTCTCATCTCCCATTCCCTTTAAAAGCCAGTTGCACTTGCACCATGGCGGATTCGCTATTTACATGGCGGAATTTGCAAGAGAAAAGACTGAATGCTCCTCCAGAGAGGAAACGGATCTGCTCGTGCGCGAGGTTAAAGTACACAATAATAATCTTTTACATTGTAATCCTTTCATTTTTAATATTTGGCATGTTTGTGTGCTGCTGCGCATCCCTGTGCGTTTAATAAGCAGAGTCTACGCTCGTTGTAATTAAAAAGAAAGAGAATAAATAAAAAAAAAAAAAAATACTGCGCCATTGACTTTAGACCAACTTTTAGTTGGTCAATGGTGCAATCATTTTCCTGTTGCCTCAAAATAGCAACAGGCCAACAATGCGCCAATGAACACACCTAGTTTTCAGACCAGCACGCCCATGGGTGAACAGATGGGCGCAAATGCATCAACGTGGCGCTGGACCTGAAAATGATAACTGCGTCGGGCTGAAACTAGCAAAAAACACTTGCGTCGCACCTGGCATCGCATTGTGCCAGGTGTGTGATAGGGCCCATTAAGTCACATTGCAAGATATAAAGTTACATTATGAGATAAAGTTACATTGCAAAATATATTGTTACATTGTGAGATAAAAAGTCCCATTGTGAGATACAAAGTTACATAGTAGGATATAAAGTTGCAACAAATTTGTAAACAAAGTTGTAATTGCATGTTTAAGAATTCATATTTACATTGTGAGATATGAAGTTACATTGTAAGATACAGTGTTGTCACATTGTAAGATATACCTGTAGTTAAATTGCAAGATATGTGAGTCGCAACTGTGAGAAAAAGTTGTAATTGTAAGTTAAAATCATATAACGAGATATAAAGTTACATCGTGAAATATAAAGTTACATTGTAAGATACAAAGTCACATTATGGGATATAAAGTTACTTTGTAATATATGAAGTCACATTATGAGATGTACATTTATACATTGTGACGTATAAAGTTGTGAGATATATTGTCAGATATAAAATCACATTGGGCGATATAACATCCCATTATAAGATATGAAGTTAAATTTTAACTCACAATGTAACTTTATAACTTAACTTTATATCAGTGGTTAGTGCATAAGATGCAGGATTCTGTGCTGATATACCACATGCAAAAGTGGTGGTAGCTTAGAGAATTCCCCCTGAATAATCTGGCCTAAATGAGCCAAAGCTGTAAAATACGGTATCTGCAGTAAATTCACAAAGTAAAGCGTCAATTTAAAGACGTCCTGTAAAATTTCACACAACCTTTTAGCAGTAATTTCTCAAAACCTTGTTGTTCAGTTGAAGTTCAAAAGTCATATACACAATCACTGATACTTTGTTTTGCTTCATCATCTGACGGTTGTCTCAGTGCGTGCTGGGAATGGTGTGGCCCTCCATTAGCTGAATGTAATCGCTGTACTTGAAAATGAAACATCACTGAGGTTTTGCATGAATCAGGCTACACAGTTGGTGCCTGTCTCTGATAGCATTTCCCAAGAGCCAAACCTGCAGAGTGAGCAGGAAAAAAAGAGCCTTTAACCGGAGGACTGATCTCTTCTGTGAAAAAGTCTAGCTCACTGGAGTGATATCAGTGCAGAAAGTGCACCCACGTCCCACTCCAACCTAAACAAACCTATGAAATAATGAGGTACACAAGCCAAAAAACGCTGACGCTCAATGAAAAAGGGAAGAGAGAAAAGATGCAGGAGACAGATAAAAAGCCAAACTCAGGAGGGCGAGTTGCCAGACCTCCTGAAGCCAAAACTTTAACGCTTCTGGAAGCTTAATAATGTCACCTTTCAGAAAACTGTGAACAACAACTGTTCTCAATCAGCGGGGCGGTGAGGCAGCATTTGAATTAACTTTAATTGAAATAGCGCTCACATTTGGGTTAACCCGCGAAAGACTAGTAAATAGTGTGGCAGAGGAGTTAGAGGAAAAAACTGTACTTTACAACAGTTCAAAAACAAGATGATCTGATGCCAAGAGTAATGAAGTGAACATGTTAGAGTCCAGAGTACTTCTGAGCTTTAAGCAGCAAAGGTGTGTTTGAAGAGGTGCTTCAGACATGAGACTCTTGCAGTGCGGTGATACTTACAGTATTCATCATTAAAAAAAAACTGATGTTTAAATGGATTTAGAATAGAAATACATTCAACGAATGACCATTACAGAAACACTGCATAAATAACTGATTGTTGAAACTAAGTTAAACATACTGACAAAAATGTTGAAACTAGTTTAAACTAGGCATTTAAATGTACACTGCAAAACTTATTTTAATATGTCTTTTTGACTTTTCAGTAAAAATATATTTTAAAAGACTTAAAAGATACATATGATATTATGACTTTTTATTATTTATATCTAAAATATCTATCTATAATCTAATCTATAATAAAGAAGGGTATAATAAACAAGGTTTTTTTTTTTAGAGAATCCTAAAAAAATTAATGAATCAGTGTTTCTTGAATGTAATGGCTGCTTTGCCATTGCATATATACATTATATTTTACATTATATTTTAACACAGTTTAAAGCAGAAAACAGTTCTTTTAAATTGTTATTATTACATTTTTTATCAAATAACTGCAGCCTCGGTGAACATAAAAAAAAAATCTTACTGGCCTTAAACTTTTGAAAGTGTATTTAGTTTTATTGCATTGCCAGATTTTTTCTTTGTTATTAACCTATTTGTACAAAAAAAAAAAAAAAAAAAATCTGCCAGTGCAATAAGATAAAATACACTAATATTTAATATACAATCTATTTAAAAAAACAAGACTTAATATCTTAATACTAAATATTTTTTGTTTCAAAAGTGTTTTAGATATTTAAACTGGTCAAATAGACTAAAATACTCATTAAAATGACATTTTTGCAGTGTACACCAAAATACATTTTCACTAAAAAAAGAAAAAAAAGAAATGGACTTTTAAAGATGTTTATTCTTCTTCACTGAGCACAAATGCTACTTACTGAGCTTTTGTAAAGTTTCGTGTGACAATATTGCTTGTGCTTGATTGAACAGGCCCACATTACATGCAATTGTCTTATCGCCGTCCTTAGAAAAACACTTACCAGGAAGTGCTTACTAGTATTTGAATTACTGCCAGAATGTGGCTTCAGTCTTGAGGGTTTAATGGGGAAATGAACTTCAGTTTTTACTATGTGATTCAGGTTTAGTAATATTACGTAATGATATAACACTATATCATAGCAGTGTGATAAAAGATAGAAGTCATTTAATACATCCATTAAAAAGCTAGAAACCATGTGATGTGGGTCTTTGGGACCAGGCATCGATCATGTATTCGTTTACCATCTCTGAGATACTTGATATGGATACTTGGTAAGACGAAAAAGGTCTTTAAAAGAAAGACAAGTGATATTTCAGTGGTATGTAGAGTAAAACACCTGGTCTATAATATGGGCAGCTCTGAAGATTTGTTTCTCATCTGAGATGCTTTTTTTGGGGGGTTTCTTGACCTCCACACAGAAGCTTGATGAGATTTTACTGCCTGCAGTCGTCATCTAAAATACAGTCAGTCACAGCAGATATTAATGACAGTGTTTTCACAAGGATTACACAGGGTTCTCAGGTTCACAATATGGTTTGAAAAATTGGCTTGAAACTTGGATCATTTCAGTTTCAGTATCCCTACTTACTGTACCTGAAATGCCAACATAAACAAACAGTGAAAAGGAGAAAAATATTCTATACAAAATGGTGGACATTCACAATCATGTTTTTCAGACATGTACTATGGTAATACAATGTTTTCAGACATGTACTAATACCATGTTTTTTAGGACATGGGATCACCATTTTTTAGGGGGCATTTAGGACATGGTACCACTATGTTTTGTTTGAACATACACTATGGTAATACCCTGTTTTCAGACATGTACTATGGTTTTACGATGTTGTGCAGAACACGGTACAACCATGTTTGTTTGGACTTGTACATGGTGGTACCATGTTTTCAAACATGTACTATAGTAATACCAAGTTTTTTAGGTCATAGTACCACCATATTTTTGGACATGTACTATAGTAATACCATGTTTTTAGAACATGGTATCAACATCTTTTTGAACATTTATTATGGTAATATCATGTGGTGCAGAACACAGTAGAACTATGTTTGTTTGCAATAATGCACTGCCATTCAAAAGTTTAGGATCAGTAAGATTTTTAATGTTTTTTAATGGAGTCTCTTATGCTCATCAAAGCTCTATCTATTTGATCAAAAATACAGAAAAAAAAAACAGTAATATTGTGATATATTATTGCAATTTCTAATGTTGGTTTCCTATTTTAATATACTTTAAAGTATAATTTATTTCTGTGATGCAGTGCTGAATTTTCATCAGCCATTACTTCAGGCTTCAGTGTCACATGATCCTTCAGAAATCATTCTAATATGCTGATTTATTATCAGTGTTGAAACTGTTGTGCTGCTTAATATTTTTTTTTTTTTTTTTGAAACTGTGATGCTTTTTTCTTTGATTCTTTGATGAATATAAAGTTAAAAAGAACAGCATTTATTCAAAATAGAAATCTTTTCTAACAATATTAGTAATATAAGTCTTTACTATCACTTTTTATCCATTTAACATATCCTTGCTGAATACAAGTATTAATTTCCTTTTTTTTTTTTCCAAATATTAAGCAACACAACTGTTTCCAACAATGACTATAAATCAGCATATTAGAATGATTTCTGAAGGATTATGTGACACTGAAGACTGGAGTAATGATGCTAAAAATGATCAGCTTTGCTTCACAGGAATAAATTATAAGTATATTAAAATAGAAAACTGTTATTTTAAATTGCAATAATATTTCACAAAATTGCATTTTGTTTTGATCAAACAGATACAGCCTTGATGAGCATAAGGAACTTCTTTAAAAAAAAACATTAAAAATCTTACTGATCCCAAACTTTAGAACAGCAGTGTATGCTTTCAAATTGTATTATGGTAATACCAAGTAGTCAGCTGAATGAATTTTAGCATCATGGTACATTCCAAAGTATCATAATATTACTTTCTGATACCATCATTGTATTGTGGTTCCACCCTAGTACTTGTTTTGGAAGTCTTTGGATGTGCTAAAACTACAGTATTCCTGAAGTATTTTAGAGCTCATGTAAATGCAATGGTATGTGAATATAAGACATTCACTTAAGAATAAACCTCTGAACCCACACCAGCTAAAATTATTCTTCCCACACACCACAAAGTTTCTCCAGCCGCTTCTGTTGTTCTCCTCGGTCAGTCTCTCACCATCTCAGGTATCATTAGCTGCTCGCTCTATTGTACTTTTCTTTTTATTTTCACTGTAAGTCTGTTTACAAAACTTCCAAAGCCACAATTGTTAGGAGACCCATTGTCAAGATTCCATCGTAAATGATATGTTGCGGTACAAAAAAGCTTCTCCTGAAACCCAAATGTATGTGTGTGTGTTTTGTTTCACCCTCAGACATTCTTATGGAAGTCTCTGGCAGAATATCAGCCCTGCTCTGCCAGCTCTTGTTCTTTTAGCTTTTTTCACAGCAGACGATTCTCTCTGTTCACAATCTGTCTCTCCGTCCCTGCAATGGCCATTAGGATCAGTATTACAAAATACAGTATGAGGATTCAAAAGCGACGGATGGAAATCAGTTTAAGAGCACTGTTGCGTGACTGCAGAGAAAAGCAAACACATGCTTATATGGACCGATAGACACATGGTGGGTATCTGGCTTGGACCACTCTTTGTTGACTAGCCTGACATATGATGTTCAGTATTAATGTTTTTTGATCAATTAATTGTAAACAGCTCAGCTGAATTTGTGGAATATTTTGCAACAACGAACAGCAGCACATTTGTGCTGTAATAAAACGCATCTCTCAGAAGTGAAATCATATGCGTGTGTGTCTGTCCGCTCGCCGGTTGATCAAAGATGATTGGACACCATCTTATTCTGCTTAACCGAAAAGGAAAAAACATACTTTATAAATGATGTTGTGGCAGTGATGCTGACAGAATAATGCGTCCTCTGTCTTAATGATGCATGAAAATACACGTTCATCTCTCATTTGCAGGATAATGAATGGTATCCCGTTAAATCCTGTCATTCAGCCCAGTACACACTACAGAGGTTAAAACTATTCACAATTACAAGCACGAACACAATAGAGGCTAAAATGTATGGTCTAACAAAAACCACAAACGCTTCGGCTGCTGGAATTAATCTTTCATGACCAGATTTCATTTGGAACTGTGGAATATAATCATGGCATACGTTCAGATTTCTCTCCTTATATAATGAATTCACACAGAATAATAATGACAAACCACTGGTGCATTACAAACGCTTATGAAACGGGATTGTTTTCGTGCTCCTTTCCTATATGTTAAGTGTCATCCACAACGATTTGTAGAATTTAGACATACTACTGTATGACACAATCTATTGAGAGCTCTGATATATCAGTAGACATGGAACATTTATGAAAACTAGGATGCAAAACGTTATTAAAAACCAACATGATGTCATCATCATTCATACGTTCTTAAAAATCAAGGTTCTTCATTGGAACCTTTCCATTGCACAGAAGGTTCTTTAGATGACTAAAATGTTCTTCACACTATGAAAAATGGTTCTTTTAAGAACTGTTCAGGTCCTTTTGAGAACCCAGAATGGTTCTTCTGTGGGCTTACTGGAAAAAAAATATTATAAAACATTTTGGAACCTTTATTATTACAAATGTAGATAATTGTATTTAAATTTGTGGTTCTCGCAAAGGTGCAATTGTTGCATGTGTGCTTAGACAATGAAATGTACAATATTTACAGCATCTAAACACTCAAACATTTACATATTAACAACTTTTCAGATGTGCAAATGTTTATGTATCATTTGAGCTTCATACAATGTTGAATTCATGGTATTAGTATAGGTTGTCAGTGGCAGCGCACACATATAAATCAATAAAAATATGAAACATGAATTTTACACCATACATTGATGTTGTGTCACTTATATTTCATAATTCTTGAGATTTAATGATAATTACGGTAGACATTTTCCATTTAAAAGCTTTTGAGTTCATTCACGAGACCCTTGCAAATTATTTTCTGGCAGTCATTAGATGGTCTTTTAATATTTGTATGTTGTAGTATGTATATGAAAGGGTTTACATGATGCTGTCAATATACTGATATTGTATGATTAAATGTCTAAGCATACAAAATGTACACTAAATGTTTAGGGTACTTCAAAACTTTTTAGGGTACTTCAAAAGTTCTTTTGAACTTTCTATTCATCAGAAAAATCCTGAAAAAAAAAATGTACCACAGTTTCCTTGAAAATATTAAGCAGCACAACTTTAATAATAAGAAGAAATGTTACTTGAGCAACAAATCTGCATATTAGAATAATTTCTAGAGTAGTGGTTGCTCCTCACAAGAATAACTTACATTTTAAAATATATTAAAATAGAAAAGTTATTTTAAATTTCTTTAATTTTTTTTATTTATTTCACAGTGTTACTGTATTTTCATCAAAGAAATGCATAGAGAAGAAGAGCTTATTTCAAAATAATATATTTCAAAAACATGCCAACTTTTGAATGATAGTGTATGTGAAAACGTTCTGTAAGAATACTAATAGGAGAAAAATATTTGAAGGTATTGATGTCAAAACCATGATTACATTGACATATGACCACGTAACCGCCCACCCGCCTACATATCAACGCTATTCAGTAACTTGGGTTTCCCCAAGAAGGTCTATAATACCTATAGAAAGCTATCCGTTAGATTTCCATTCCATTCATTATTCGGCTGCCGCATGATTCCCCTGCAAATATGGGACCCGTATACTGCCGTCTTTGCTCATAGGCACAGACGCAGGTTTGTTTTTGCCAACGGCACCACAAGAACGTGTGTTTGTGTGGTTCATTTTGATCCCCACTTCAGTCTTGGAAGAGCACGTATCAGATCCATGCTGAGAGCTTATAATAGTGTGTGGTAGGAGTTCAATTTACTTTCATTTACACCAACTCCAATAAGTCAAATTGAAATGCTCTCCTACCATTTTCCCATGCTGTATATTCAACCACATACAGTGAATATAAGTGGGCAGGGGGTCTTGCATGATTGTGGGGGCTCAGGAAACAGCACCTCTGCCTTGGGCCATGCTGCGCTAAGCAAACACGTAATGAAGTTATGCAGCCTTAATGTTTTTTAGGACTGCAAGCTTTCAAACCACAGCTCCGTTACTGCGCCTGGCAGCTCCAATCCAGATGGATACAGTAAAAACAGAGAACTCATGCACCGCAAATCAGAATTTAAAACCCCATCAAGATAAATGACCATGTTTACAAGGTAAGATAATCCTGGGATACAGAAAGAGTCCTCTTTTTCTCTTTATTAACCAGGGCCAGATATTTTTCATTTAGCTCTACGGACAAAACAAAGTCATCCACCGTTTACAAAACAATGTTGTAAAATTGGATTATTGTATTCTAATACTTTTGTTGAGGACTTCGGCAAATGCTGTGCAATTTATCAAGAGCATTTCACCAAAGTTAGGGAATAACAAACTAAAATATATATTCTATATATATTCTACTCACTGAAAAGACTCAAATGAGCTGTACGTTCATGAATTAGGCATTGTCACTTCTCTCAGGTTGGGAGTGTGAATAAATAATGACAGAATTTCATTTCTGAGTGAACTCCTTTAATGTAAACTGATTGGAAAGGCAGGAAACTATTGAAATGCAGAGCAGTGACATTCAATATTGTGGTACTTTGATCATACCTATTTCAAATGTGCATGAAGAACTATGTGCCTCCAGATTTTGCATGTCTAATGAAAACCATGGGGTATCATCTTTAGACCATAATCACATGCTTTTTGTATTAAACAAACTGTCCTTCCATTTTCGACATGGGACAGCGGCTACACTCTCTCAAGGCCTAAGCTTAAATATAGAGAGACTCTGCATGTGACTGCAACACTGCAAAATCAGCAGAATTAGCTTGTGTCTCAATCATAGAAATGACGCCAACTCTGTCAGTCAGGTTTCAAAGCACCAAGCCCGAGGCTTGCCAGTTCGGATTGAGTCCCTGTGATCCTGGCATAGGGTCAGAAAGCTTGTGGAAACAGTGGAGGGGGGAGAGAGAGCCAAAAGAATGCCCTCTGCCCAGAATGCCGCTCTGGTATCCAGCCACTCTTATCAGCTGACTGTCACACCACTGTGACTCAGCTGTGTGTGTCCTTACATACTGTACATTGGTCAGGTACTCGACACATGTGACTGCACTCTGTCACATTCACAGGTATCATCACTCTTACATGGAAAAACAAACACTCTGGTTTCACACTTCGATTGTTTGGTCAAAACCCAAGTTCGATTACAGTACTCAGTTTTTCTTAGAGTTTTTCTCATGTTTCCATCTTACTAGCAAAGCAGAAATTTATTCATTTACTTGATAATTCACTTTCACAATTTAGGTGGTCTGTTTTTATACCAATTGCAAACCTCTAGAATTTTTTCTAAATTACTTTTAGAATTTGAAAAAAAATTGTGATTTTTAAATATTTTTGAAAGAGGTCTTTTATGCTCACCAAGGCTACATTTATTAGATTAAAAGTACAGTAAAAGCAGTAATATCATGAATTATTATTATAATTTAAAATAACTGTTTTCTATTTTTATATATTTTAAAAAGAAATTTATTCTTGTCTTCAGTGTCAAATGATCCTTTAGAAATCATTTACATTCGATTTAAGTTTCACAAGGCATACATATAAATATACTAAAACATATATTAAACTAATAGCTCATGATTTTTAGACTGATCGATGAGTCTTTTTGTCCAATTCACTGAGTCATTTGTGAATCAAACTTTACTGATTGCACCATACGTTTGCCTATTGGTGAAATAGTTCAGACGTCATTACAAGGCAGATTAACAAACTGAACATCTTCAAAATCATTTGGTAACAGTGTTGTTGTTGTTTTAAATGGAACCCAGAATGAGAACTGGCTCTTGATTTCCCAACTCTACCCCAGACCCCTGTTTTTAAGTGGCCTCGAGTGCAATTTCCGGGTGCACACCCTAATTTTGAAAAACAGCTTTTAAACCAATCAAGCAAACTAAACTCTGATGTCAATGGACTGTGAGGAGGTTAAAACACTCTCAAATGTACACACACACTTTCGCAGAAACACACATGATAATTTTCTAGTTAGCCTTTAACCAGTAGAATAGTAATAATGATAACTATTGTCTATACAGTAAGCCTCATTCCTGCTTCATTGGACCCATACCCACCGGTGGGGCTTACGAGCTGATTTACCTAAACACACTGCTGTCAGCCAAGAGCAATTACTGCTGGGACAGTTTAGGCCGCAGGGACCCAGTGGGGAATGGTGCAGCACTAAAAAATCCCTCAGCTTCAATTTAAGCTACACAAATGTTCAGAGAAACTGGGATGCCGTGAACTGTAGGACGTGGAGGCTTAGTTTCAGTGATTATTTGAACCACACTGAGATGCTATAAATCAAGTGTTTTCAAACTGATTTAAATTTGCTGTTTTTCAATTCATGTAATAACATTCCACAGTGTTAACATGAAATAAACTATCTAGAATTTAAGTGTGAAAGTCATTAAATGTTATCACACAACTAAACTTATCTTCTTACTAGTCCACTTCAGTCTCATTGTGTTTAGAATCATGCTCTTGCAAACTATTCTAACTCAAACTTTCAGGGAAAATGTTTTTTTTTAAATAAAGACTGAATGAGTTATCAGAAGGTAGTGACGTTGAAGTCATATGACTGTAGTGTAGGTTGTTTATAGTCTGTGCTTGTGTTTATGCCAGGACAAACTGCTATGTCACAAAAATTGCATTCGCATGCAGGTGCCTCCTCCTTACTCTACATCTGCTTTGTACCACAACTAAGACATCATATCACATTACTTCTGCTATCTTCAAGACCAAAGAACTGCTGTGAAATCTTTAGATGTTGTTTAGAGTAAAAAAAATCTTGAAAAGGTTATAAAATGATTGGTGAAACCTGACGTCTTCCTAGGGGCCGTGGATTGTTCCATTATAACAAAATGGAAAAAACATGCCACAATCCATACTGAAACTGCACAACTGAACAAGAAGGGCAATTGTCAGAGAAGTGACCAAGCAGCCAGAACTCTTTGGATGAAATGGAAGAAACTGTGGATGTCTGGACAATCTCTCAGCATGTCACAGATTTGGCCTTTATGTGTGAGTGGCTAGAAGGAAGCCACTATTGAGGAAGGCCAACATGAAGTCACTCAGTTTACCAGAAGACATATGACTCTAAATTTTAGCTCTTTGTCTTGAGAGAAAAGCTCAATGTTTGGCGCAATTGAAATAAAGCTCAATCTTTTCAAACAAAATCATCTCAAGGAATTCTTAGTATTCTGGAATTGGACATTTAACTGAATCCAATTAAAATATGTGGTTGGCCTGAAATTTGCATACTACCAGTGAGCTTACTCAAGTAAATTTGAATTGGGTAGAATTGGTAAAAACTCTAAACATTAAAGATGATGTTAAAGGACCACATTCAAAATAATGAAGAGTGAATAATTCTGGAAATTAGAAAGGTAATTCTTAAAAGTAATCAATTCTGTTTTATTTTTAAAATTATCTACAGATGCATTTAATTTATTTTTATACAAATCTAAATTTATAAAATACAAAAATAAATGTGCTAAAAATATAGTTAACAATTATTACAAAGTATGACTGAGGAAATAAAATAAAATAAAACTCTTCCCAAGGCACTATAAATGATTTGCAGCAACATTTATATGTAGTGTAACATGTCTTTTTGTTATTTTTATGTAATATTACAGGTTCCAACCAATTATTTTGTACCAACAGGCAACATTTTTACTAAAATCCAAACAAACCTTGGTCATCAGAGGTTTCAGTCATTTTAAATGACTCAAAGGGAGCGGCCTTATGTCATTCAAACACCCAAACATAAAAGTCCCTGATGGAAATTTCGCACTGTCTGCCCTATCCCAGACCTCCAGACCTGCATTTCGCTGCTGATGATGGGTGCAGCCTACGCTTTACAGAGACCTGCCTGAGGTGTTAAAGAGCTGCACTCACCGCACACACCGGCCTGTAGCATTAACCCTCGAGTAATACGTCACCCTCAATTTAAAAAAAAAACTCTTTCATGATTCAACGCTCCTATTTTATGTGTGTAAAATTAAACCCCATCATCCCTGAGACACAAACGGCCGAGTCACAGAAGTACCTCGGATATTTCCAGTCCCTCTGACCCTCTCGTGCTTGTGTAAACAACCTAGAGCAGCATGTAAGTATGTCACATACCTCCGCTATAAGCGGTAAGCACACCTGTGTACCCCTGAGCACATTGCGTCCCACGGCGGAGGAAGTGCATGTAAACTCTTATGGTTGCTTATGAACGGTTGCCATATCTAAGTTAGTATAAAACTTGCCTAAAGTTACAAACTCTTGTGGATGTTTTTGGCCTTTTTTGTGTTTACCTAATTTCAGATAACCTCAAGGTCTGTTCCTGAGCAAGCACCTTTAGTCAAAATCAACAGTCACAATTCCGGCAATATTGTGACGAAAGACCACACTGTGTTTAACCACATTGATAGCTATGAATTGAAACAGAAAATCCTATAAATTAAGCTGTTCTTTTTTTTTATTTTGTTAAAATACTATTGCAGTGTCACTTCTATAGAAAGTAGCTATATTTCCAACCAATGTTACGAATTAAATTTATGCGTAAAATTGGAATATCACATAAGCACCATTTCCATCTACCTGCTCTGATGAAAACATACCTTTGGGACACGAAATACATACCAATAAGTACATATCACTACAGTTTCCAACAGAAATGAACACTAGACGCGGTAAAACATTGAGCACTTGTAATCGCTTTCATACACAATTATGATTATCGCTCAATATGTTTCGCTTTCTGGATGTAACAAGCTTGCTCGGTAGCTCAGCCAGCACGGAACTGGACTTAGGATGTGGAATCCTTGGGTACAGATCCCGTGAAAAGCATGACTCACAATGAAACAGATGAGAGATTGATTGCGTTTTACGTCACATTCGCTTTTGTTCATACTATCGGGTAGGTTTAGGTGTAGTGCAGATGGTACGTTATTTTAAAACGTCACAGAGCATTAGACTTACAGCGCCACTCAACGTTTCAAGTCAGAACTGCAGTGACACATACAAATCCAACGTCACATAAAATGTACCATATGTACGTTCATCTGTTCCGGGTGAAAAAAACGAACACTCTTTTAGCCCCACTCAGTGGACATTTCACATCGAATATGTCACAAAACGTACATGCCGGTATGTATTTCACATCTTGTGAAAACGTTCCCACAGGTACAGTACATTTTTGTCATGAGATCAGGTTGGTTTCCATCCAGTGAGTTGAAGAGAACAAAATCGACACTTACTGATTAAGTTCATAAATATCACGAAGAAAAAATATTTGCTGCAGTAGGAGAAGGCACTGTATATAATAATTTTGTATACAATAAATTACAAGCTTCAGAGTGCACAGACGAAACACAGTCATGTTATCTTATTTTCGAAGCCTGCTGTTTGGGAACGCAGTTCCGGGAGTTAATTATGAGCACTTTGATGAGACTCTGCTCAAGCATTTTAGAATTAAATAACTAGCATTTCAGATGCTGTGCAATGAGATCAGTCCATTGGTTGGTCCTGTTTTATGCAGTCCCATTGCAAAGCACTTGTCTTTCTTTGCACATTAAGGAATTTATTTGGTAAAAGTCTTTCCATCATAGTTTATGTGCATGCTTTCTTACCGGATATATCTGACTTAGTTGAGCGCAGTTAGTTAGTTTTTTATGCGCATTTTTAGAATTTATGCACATCTTGGCGTTTCCATCCAGCAATTTTTATGCAATATCCCAAAATGTGCATAAAAACAGGCGGATGGAAACATAGCTAAACATAACTAATGTAAAAACATTCTTACATACCTTGCAGCATCTGAGAATCAGCAACAGCAAACCGATGTCATATGGGAAACCTGTTTGAAAACAATCATTAGAAACTAAACTCTTCAGATGTATTTTTAGCTATGACTAATGTAGGTATATTTGCTATCTAAACTCAATTAGTAAACTCAAAAGAAAACTCAAATTTCATGACTTGACATCATGTAAAATTAACCAAAATGACAGCACCTTAAATTAAAGGTAATTGGGCCTTTTTAATGTTAGTTTATTATTTTTAATGTTACCTGGTGCTTCATTTTTTATATTTTTGCAAAAGGGTATATACTTTAAATAAAAGTATTTTTGTATTGATCAGCAAAGCAGGAAATGAATCAATTATGTCGTTATGAGTGTTAACAGAAACATCTTATAATTCCTCATAGTTTTTATTTGTTTATCGCTTTTCACACTCCATAATGTTTCAAAGCAGCTTTGCAGAAAATGCCACAATTTTCAAGGATCTGAGAAAAGACTTTGACCCAGCTAATAAAAATAGTTTTTAAAAAATTGTTAAAGATGTATGTTAAAGATGTTCTAACAATGTTTTGGTAATGTAAAAACTTTTTCTGAATGTTCTCTGAATACTCTAAATGTTCAGTTTTTAAAACAGTTTTTAGAAATGTTTTTTCTTGGGTATGCGGTCGTTTAGGGAATATTTCATTTTTCAAAAATTATGGTAATGTTACTTTTACATGTTTTTTGAACATTCTGAAACAATTATCAACATTTAAAAACGTTCATTTAAAACATTTCAGAAAAACGTCCCATGAACAATGTATAACGTTTTTGTGCCAGCGTTTTGAGAACATCATTAAAGACCAGAGAACTTTGAACAAACGTTCCATCAACGTTACTGCAAGAACATTTGTTCATAACTTGCCAGAACCTTGCCACTCCCATGTTAGCTGGGGAGTTGTATGACAATAATTTAAAAATGCAGCATGAGGCGAGCTAATCAAGTATTCTCTCTTTGTCCAACCACTCAAACACACATATACAGATGCGCATAAACACACATGCACACGGTAAAGACGCAGTGAAAGAGCTCACTGTTTCCACTTTTATTTTCCACTGAATAAACAAACCTGTTAAGGGCAAACATGAGCCTCACCTTCAGAAAAGCACAGCATGAGGCTCTTGCATTCATGAGGTGAAAACAAGTAAAAAACTCATTTCATACCAATTCCAGCCAAGACTATTGAATTTTATCTTGATATGCATTAATAAACTGATAATTAATGAAAAATGCATGCTTTTTTTCTTTGACAATACATTATAATATACAAACATCCACAATCTGCTTTACATTTGCAACAAACATGCCTCAAAAAAAAACATGCAGCTATAAAGCTGGCTTTGCATTCGTTTAAGCGCACCCCGTTGAGCATATGTGTGTGTGTGTGATCGAAAAGCAGCCATCGTGCAAAATGTTCCCCTGTACAAACTGCACACAGTGGGGTCCATACATTCATAAAAGTTCTCTGAGAGGGCAGAGAGCACAACTTTACCGGCCCAACATACAGCGTGTTTTTATACAGCTTCACCTTTGGATCGTGATGTGAGTTGTTTTGCAAAAATAAATGAAAAGTGAATGTAAATAACATAACACAGGCCTCATGTCCCAGAGCTCATAAATTACTGTGAAAAGCAGCGCTTTATGGGCATTCTTTTGGCCGATACAAAACGGGCCCCCATCCACCCTCACTCACACAGAACGGGCCTCCCTCTCTCTCTCTCTCTCTCTCTCTCTCTCTCTCTCTCTCTCTCTCTCACTCTGCTTCCAACTGTTATGTAAGCAGGATCATTATCACCTATCTTTGAAGTGAAGTGAGGGAGGGGGCGGAGCTTCTCCGGCCCCTCGGTTTCATTCTTGTTTAAAGTTACTGTTGTCACAGTGATAGTAGAATCCCTCTTTCTGGGTCTTTAGTGCTTTTATTCTCTCGCTCTGTTTTTTCGGACTGGTTCTCTAGGGATATTGGGTTTTTGTGTTGTTGTTTTTCCTCCGTTCACCACTGTAGCTGACAAACTTTCTCTCTTCCCCCACACTCTTTTTCCTGTTTCTTGCACTTCATATTTCCATTTCACACTTCACAGTCTTTTTCCTAATCAAAATTTAATGAGTTACTGAAAGAAATGAAAAACTGTTCTGCAGCAGTGACAGAAATTAAAGATTAAATTAAAATAGATATTTAAATAGGTAGAATTAAAATTGGTATTTATCTATTTATTGTGTGTAATTATGTTTTTTGTGTATTTATTTAGTTTTTTTTTTTTTTATTATTTTTATTTTTTATTCATTTGTTTTTTGTTTTTTGTTTTTTTACATTTTATGCTGTTTCCTATGGAAAGAAGAAGAAAATTTAAAAAAAAAAAAAAGTAATTGCAACTTTTTTCTCACAATTCTGACTTTTTTTCTCGCAATTGCGAGTTTACATCTTACATAAAGAGTTTACATGAAGTCACAATTCTGAGAAATGAAGTCAGAATTGCGTGATATAAACTCGCAATTGCGAGTTTTTTCTCAGAATTGTGAGTTTATATCTCGCAATTGTGACTTTATAACACCCAATTGCGAGTTAAGTCAGAATTGTGAGATATAAACTCGCAATTCTGAGAACATAGTCTTTTTTACCCTCAAAATTGACTTTATAACTCGCAATTGTGAGTTTATGTCTCACAATTCTGAGAAAAATTTCAAAATTGTGACTTTATATCTCACGATTCTGATCTTAGAACTCACAATTGTGAGTATATATCTTGCAATTGTGACTTTATTTCTTGCAATTGTGACTTTATAACTCGCAATTACAAATTTATATCTCGCAATTCTGAGAAAAAAAATCAGAATTGCAAATTTGTATCACGCAATCCCGAGAAAAAAAAGTCAGAATTGTGAGATAAAAAGTCGCAATAACCTTTTTTTTATTATTATTCAGTGGCGGAAAAGGGCTTCCATAGTTTCCCGCCCAAAACTCACCGCAATTCTAAAGTGTTACAGATGGTTTACAGGGTGTCGCTATGCAGTTACTAGGGCATTCTGAAAGGTTTTTAGTGTGTTGCTATGTGGTGTTATGAGTGTTCTATGTTGCTTTAGTGTTGCTAGGGTGTTTTGAAAGGTTGTTATACAGTTGCTAGGGTGTTGCGAAAGGTTTCTATTGTGTTGCTATGCAGTTGCTAGGGTGTTCTGAGATGTTTTTCTGGGTGTTTTCCAGGGCATTTCATGCCGTTGATAGGGTGTTCTGGATGGTTGCTAGGACATTCTGAAAGGTTGCTATGTGGTTGCTAGGATTTTCTGAATGGTTACTAGAGTGTTCTAAAAGTTTTTAGTGTGTTGCTATGCAGTTGCCATGATGTTCTTAGAAGTTTTTTCTGGGTGTTTTCCAGGGCATTTCTATGCCATTGCTAGGGTGTTCTGGATTGTTGCTCTGTGGTTGATAGGGTTTACTGAATGGTTGCTATGTGGTTGCTAGGGTGTGCTAAAATGTTTTTAGTATGTTGCTATGCAGTTGCTAAGGCTTTCTGAGAGGTTTCAGCAGGTTCTGTGTGTTTTTATGATTGTAGGGCAACTCTATGTCAATACTAGGCTGTTCATGGTTGTTGCTAAGTGGTTGCTAGGTTGTTCTGAAAGGTTGCTATATGGTTGCTAGGGTTTTCTGAATGGTTTCTGTGTGGTTGCTAGGCTCTTCTAAAATGTTTTTAGCATGTTTTATGCAGTTGCTAGGGTGTTCTGAGAGGTTTTAGCATGTTACTAAGGTGTACTGGGTTGTTGCTATGTGGTTGCTAGGCTGATCTAAATGGTTGCTAACTTGCTGAAGTTTTTCTGGTTTTTCTGGGTGTTTTCCAGGCCATTTCTATACAGTACCTTTGCTAAGGTGTTCTGGGTGGTTGCTAAGTTGTTCTGAAAGGTTGCTATGTAGTTTGTTAGGGTGTTCTGAGTGGTTTCTATACAGTTATTCCATTGTACTGTTTACTTTACATAGCTTGAATCCCCAAATCTGATCGCTTAGAGAAGTACTAGCATGTCTCTTCTCAAAAAACCATACACTGTGTGTTTTGAGGTATCATTCATGTGTTGCACAAGCACTGCGGGTGCTAGACCTAAATTTAATACTTATGGTTAGGAGTTTGTTCAGATCCATAAACCACAGCATAAGCAACAGTCATAGTATCGCTTGCCTCAGCAAACACCTCTAAAAATGTAAGTCATCCATAACAGGGACCCTTCATGAAGATAGTAATACACTGTGTTTACTCTACAGGCAAGCAAATCTTTTCTGGGAGAGCAACTTTTTTCGGGTTTGTGGTGACACAGGTGAGTTTATTTACGAAGCAAGCTTATTTGCAGTCTGAATTTGATTTTAATCCTTGCGGTGCCTCTTGTGTGATTTTCACCACACCTGAACAACTTCTAGGTAATGCTTCGCTGAGCTGCTGCTATCAGATGTAGCAGGCGAGTCTATGAGGATCCCATGATAATAATGTAATTAGGGAAAATCCAAACACTTAACAGTGCTTATGTTAATTTATGCAAGACGCCTTGTCCTCAAAGTCTTCTGAGGACATGATGAGGCCAGACCATACAGCATGTTTACAGATACTAGCACAGCTTTTAGTCAGACAACGGGCCTCACAGTACAAGCACTGTGCGTATTGAGAGAGAGCGAGAGAGAGAGAGAGAGAGATACAGACAGGAAAAAATTAGAGACGCAGAGAGAAAGAATTGAGGACATACAGAAAAAACTACATGTGGGTATCAGTGAAATGGCAGAACAGGATCCCGTTGTCAGCAGTTTTGGCAAAGTGCCGAAAGCCCCAGTGGCCACAGATTGAGGCATGCTGAGGTGACGAGTCGACACTGGGGGATTTATAGAACCCTTCATAGTGTGGCTTAGATTCCCCCATAAAATGTATTGACTTTATGCACTTCACTATTAGGAAGCTGGGACAGGGCATATCAAAGGGCTTTTATTTACATCACAGTTGACTAAAGAGGAGGGACATTCTCATACTAGAAAGAATTTTATTGGACATAAAGCTGTGTAGTGCAGGATGAGTCAGCAAAATTTTTAGAGTGATTTAAAGACAAAATTTTAAATGTGTATATCTGCTGAAGGTGAATTTTAGCAGATTTTTGTAGGCCTTGAAGCTGACACAAAACTTGTTACCGAATGTGACTGTATAAATGTACTTCAGATCACTCTAAAGATGAAAACTGATAAGTAAAATAAAATAAAATAGAAAACACAAAAGTTGACAATTAGTCATAGTATTTATTGTTTGAAAGACCAAACAGCAAGTACAGAAAGAAAGAAAGAAAGAAAGAAAGAAAGAAAAATACTTAGTATATTTGTCATGTTTTCTGTTTAAAAATCCCTAAAACATCTGAACATTTGATATTATGACTTGTTTTCATTCTTTCAGACAAGACTCCATTTGCTGTTTTTTTTTTCTGCATAGCAATTTGAAAGAAAAAAAGAGGCTGTAATCATCTTCCTTTCATTTCATTCATTTCACTGGGGCCAGACTGAGTCTGAGGGTAGTTTTCAAGGCACAGTTTTTCAGAGCATGCTTTGCCAGTCCTGTGTTTGAGAGCGAGCTTTTGCACGGTCCCTAACTGAGCCAGAACGTGCTTGTTTTGAAATGTGCCGAGTGAAAGACTTGTGGAGCGTGTTTGGGCATGGGGATACAGGGGCCCCACAACACCCCTCCAAGCGATGAAGGGCCCCAGCAACACCCCTCCTCCCATTCCTGAGGAGAAGACAATCTATGGCCCAAATGGAGCTTTCGATGTGAGCTGTGCTGTATTGTGCTAAGGAAATGTGATTAACCACCCCCCTCGTGTTTGCGCTCTCTCTACGACCCCCTCTGTGATAAGAATAATATATTTTGACCATGAGAGACGACTCCTTTGCTCTGGATTGGTCCAGTGCGATGACATCACGCTCATAACAGCATGTTAAAGGGGCTAAAAAAATATATCGAGAAGAGACAGAAACAGCCTTGTTTTGTACCTTTCTGTCCCCAAGAAGTGCGCAAAATGTCTCGTACAGCATACGCTTTGTATCACAGTGTATTTACTGTGTGCCACATTCAAAACGGGCCTTCTGGTGCCCATTCGTAGCCAAAGACAAAACAACACCGAGCTAATTTGATGTGTTTGGCAGTGACAGCGCTGTGGAGGGCACAAAATGTACCAGTGTTCTCTCTCACTCTCAAAAACACATGAAGACAGATGCACATACGTATACTGCAATTTTAATCATTAACTTCTGCAAGAAATGTTTTTAGCACTGCATTCACATCAACATCAATCAAACACCACAAGCATGATTATAAAGATTATGATCATTAACAAAACTATGCACAAAAACACAAGTGTAATGAGCCATATGTGCTTTCAAAGCTATATTTATACCTGTTTAAAATTTTGTAATACTTTATTATTTATTCTCTTAAGCTCAACAAGGATGGATTTATTGGGTATTATAATTAGAGTTTAAATGAACTGTTTTCTGTTTTAATATATTTTAAAATGAGATTAATTCCTGTGATGCAAAGTTGAATTTTCAGCAGTCAGTACTCCAGTTTTCAGTGTCACGTCCTTCAGAGATCATTCTAATATCATTCTAATTGATTTGGTGCTCATTTATTACCAATTACTATTGGTTTTCAATTAACTTATTATTATCAGTGTTTCTGATAATTTCAGTTTCTGCTGCTTAATAATTTTGTGGAAACTGTGATATTTTTTTTCAGGATTCTTTGATAAATAGATGTTTCTAAAGAAAAGCATTTATTTTAGAAAAAATGCAATATTATTGTTTTTAATGTATTTTTGATCAAATAAATGCAGCCTTGGTGAGCACAAGTGACTTTTTCAGGAAAAAATAAATAAATAAATAAAAAACTTAATTTTTACAATTCAGTAGTGTAGCCAATAGCAGAAACTTTTTTTTTATTTTATCGTATGATAACCTATTAGACTGATGGACCCCAGATGCCCCTAACAAGAGAAAAACATCATTGTTCCAGTAAGATGCAAACACACACACAAACAGAAGCCTGTGGCCTACTTCATCATTCTTTGAAATCAGCTTGTTAGAAGCTGATGAGGTCGACTATTTCTGATGAGTTCTGACAGAGTGAATTAAACAGGATGCAATCAAAGTCTACCATTATCTATTCAGTGTTTTCTCTGGCTCATATTCTATTTTGGGCACAAAGACTGATATCCGGAATTCATTCCTTTTGAAGCAGCACAAAAGCATTTTATGTCGTCAGTACCTCAGGATAAGACAGGGACTCATTAACAAAATGCAGTAACAAGCATAAAATAGTAATTTACAAAATTGTAGAAGTGATATGAAGTGTGCCCCAGATATAAAGTGTACCAGGAGTCTAATCTTCTTTGCAAATTGCACAATAAAAATGTAATATAACACAATATGAGCAGATATTATAAAGAAATGATAAAAATAAAGGAAAAATGTGTAATATAATAGACTAATGGCATTTTGTTAAGACGTGGGTTGCCATTTTTCTTATTAAGCCTTAAAAGTGGACTGAGAAATGCTCATTTAAAAAAGTTTTATGCAAAGAAATTAACAGTACTTCCGAGAAATATGGAATTATTTTACTTAAGATAAAGAATGAATTCTATTAGTGGCCCAGAAATAACTTTTTTGGGTAATCATAGCAGATGGCCCTTTAACAGACAATGCCATGTTGAGGTCACATTATAACCTGCCAGGTCATGCAGATGACCCAGTTAAAACTACTAATATAAAGAGTAACAATATGTTTTCTTCATATAGGACTTTCAGCCAATGCACAAGCCAAATTACAAAGCATAAACATGAAAATTTCATTAATGTGAACAACAATAAATCAAAAGATAGTGGCCTACAGCTTCAGTCTGTTAGTAAATAAATTTCACGCATCCACACTCACATGCATCAGTATAAATTTCAAAACCACTGGCACATTAAAAAAAAAAAAAAAAAAAATAGAGCCAGCAAAATGTAAACAAACATATTGAGTGAATCTTTAAAGTTTAATTAAGCAAAATGAGGGTAGACATTTTGAAGTAAAATGACCAGCCTTGTCTTACAAAACATAAACTTCAAGACAATTTATCTTAAACCCCAGTATCTTCCAGAGAGTGTGAACTTGTCTGGTTGTGCTCAAGCCAAAGCTTGCAGTAAAATCACATAAATGCATGGATTCTCCAGACCTGATTGGGGCAGCAGACTCCTCTTGGAACTGACTTTGCAGCCAAAGCTTCCCTTCATCCTCAACCAATAAGCACTTTGCATTTATGAAGGCATGATGGCATGAACTTTGCAAATTTAATCCAGAAAATATATTTTCCTTGAAAGCACTCATTAAAAGCCTTCTAACCTCTAAATAAATCTAAACCCACTGGAATGAAACCGGCATCAGTATCCACCTTATTTTGCAACATAGAAATAGCCTAAGCTATTTTCTGTGAACGTGCATGACTTTCAATTCATTAGCTGTCATAGGAAAATAAACAAGAATAAAGAAGAATAAAAGTGCAGAAAGAAGTAAAACGATTTTTAAGGGTTTTAAAAAAACATATAGTAACAATAAAAACATAAGACTTCTGATCTTTGAAAATGCCTGAGGTTGTAACTCATTTAATAGGTACTTTTTATTATTAAAAATCAGTTTGTGCTGATTTTTCTTTTCAACAAAGTCTAATTTCATAACATCATATTGCAATATTTAATCAAGAGATGGGCCAATATGCATCCTCAGAGGTCTGGCTAAACTCTGAATATCCACTGACCCTAGAGCCACCTCTGCTCTGTTCAATGGGCCTGTAAAACTGTTCAAGATGTAGCCCATCTGTTCTTTGGACCATTGATCACAGATCGCTAGCTCACAGCGTGGAATAAATTCAGCAATTGCCTCGATGAGGCCTGCAAATATGACTCAGCATTCATGCTATTAAAGGAGTATGAACGCGTCACACACGGCTTCAGCAGAGAGATCCGTGATGGTGACATACAGCTGCGGCTTTTATGAGATCAGCAAAAAAACCTGGCAACCACAAACTCTGAAGTGAAGCAAATGAGAAAAGCTCTTATTGGACGTAAGAGCGTTGTTCCACTGCACTTAGAAAGAGCTTTATTTAAAGTTTGTACTGTTGAAGAGAGCCCATTGTATAATGTTACACAACACTGAGTAATTCTCCGCAGGCTCGTTGGCACAATTGCTCCGTTTCTTTCTAAATTGTGTCTCTGTGTTGGTGGTTCAAGACCTGATTATACGATCAGGAGTTTGTCTTAAGGGAATACGCTTTACTACTAAGTACTGTGTTGATTTTGGCTTGTTTCTACCCATGGGCAAGCAGAGCTATTGTATACATGCTTAGATTAGAGTATTCCATCTTTGAGTGAAGATTAATGAGATAGATTTATGCTTTTTTTGTTTTTTGCCAAGTGAGTGTTGGCAGATCATAAGCTGGGTGAAAATAACTTTACATTACCGTAGTGTTTGAGGTACATGTGCACTTACAAACACAGGTAGTATCTAGATCTGTACATTTTCAGAAGAAAACATTACAGAAATGGTTTAAGTCGTACTTTTTGTGGAATAGAAGTATCAGTTTCCTGATGGAGCCATCAATGCCAATAAATAACCTTTATTTTTTAGGAGGTTAGTGCAGGCAGTCCTGGAAGTGTTATACACTGAAGTTTAATGCTTAGTTTTAGCCCTTTTGTATAACCCCAAACATATTAGTTAAAGTGACTTTGCACTAAAATACTTTTTAAAAACTTAATTTGCATTCTCAGGATTTATTATTATATCCACATTGACAATTACAGAGTTTCAAAATCTTCAGTATCAACTGACAAACCTTCAAAGGCAGTGTCCTATTTAACCTGCAAACTTTCAGTCCGTTTCTGAGATGGATTGCTGTTCCACCTCAATGCAATCCACATGGCTTTCCTCAACAGGCCACGGTCACCTTACATCAGTTAGAGATGTATTTAATGACCCAAAAATACTGACGTCATAAATAACAGCAGCAGTGAAGTGGGGTCAAGAAACATAGACATGTTTAGGGTACACTATACACTACCATATAGTATATATGGCCATTTTACAGAGACAAAAAAACTGTTGCGGAGGAGAAAAAAATAACACCAGTTTGTATTTTTTCCTGAATAGTTCACCCAAAAATGGAAATTCTGTCATCATTTACTCACCCTCCACTTGTTCCAAACATGTATGAATTTCCTTTTTCTGTTGAGCACAAAAGATGATATTTTGTTGAATGCTGGTAACCAAACAGTTGACAGTAGCCACTGACTTGAAGAAAATAGTATGGAGGTCAATGGCTACTGTCAACTTTTTTAGGTGAACTATCCCTTTAAAATGATTTAATGCAATTTTGCTTTAAATATTTTAAAATATTATTTTTTATTAAACAAAATATATAATATTTATAAAATAGTTTAAATGTTGTTTACAGGGGGATTTTTTTTTTTTTTTTTTGGCCAGTGGGGTTAGTTAGTGTTTAGGAAACCTGCTTGACAACAGTCATTGTTCAGCGTTATCAAGACTTAAAACAATAAATTTAAAAAAAAAAAATCAAGACAGCAGCTTCTAAACAACGAGCATATAACACACCATACAGGACTTGTCCTCATGTAGAATTTTGTGACAAATCTTTATCAAACTGAATTCTGTCATCACCATTCAGCGAGGTGAAAACGTCCCTATGAACCATTTATCTGCCAGAGAGCAGACTGTTTGGAAATCATTTACGTCACCACTACCTGAACACCAAAGGTTCACGGAGACAAATATTGATTGAATCTGAGCTCTTACCGTCACTGTAAACACATGATCGATAACACAGAGAACTGAGAGAAAGTTGTGTCTGGTCAAGCCGAACAAAGCTGCGTCAGAAAACGTCAGAGGTTTCTGTTTGTTTAATTCACATATTTGAACACATTTCTTTACTTTCATAACTGATATGCCTTACCAACCAGTCTCAATGCATAAAGTTCAGTGCGTTCAACATTGTCTGCCTTACAGGCAAATAAAAAAGATTTACTCATAAATAAATGAATATTACTTTTGGAAAAAAGGTTTACTCTTTATATCTGAATACATTAATCATGGCTGACTGATTATTTCATATGACTGATTTTTCATCTCTTTTATTCACAGTTTTTTATTCACTTTATGTACTGTGCATTAACTTAACACATTCTTTTATGCAAGAAAATATTCCAATACTATTAGTAAATATGAAGAAAAAAAAGATAAAATACAATAAATAATGTGGTTTATTAGTTTTGGATAAAGTTCCCCAGTACTGGATCGAAGTCTTTTTATTTGTACAAACTCTAGCTGACTAAATCCATATGAAGATATGTAGGTCTCCTGTGTGTAAACTGAACCACAGATAATAGTGTTTTCTAGATCTGTGGGTTTGTTATTCTAGTATAAACTTTGATTCCTCAACCATCAAATTATGGCCACCATGTAAGTTGTTGTAAATTGCTTGAGCTCTATATGGGGAAATGCTCACAGAGACCCGTCTGTCTGAAATACAGCGTTTTATTATGTAAGAACGATCACAGACACAATTTCAGAGTTTCATTGAGCAGGTCCATAAAAGTTCAGGAGAACATTCTGTGATGAGATTCATTTGCATTTCTTCCACATATCGGGAGGATACTTGGCATGCATCAGAGTGCTGAGAATATAATAAAAGACAAATCGCATCTGCTTCCAGACATCCGGATATGAAAACTTGAAGACAAAATGTGCTCAAATGGAGCATCTGGAGTTATTGCTTTATTCGATATTGATTACTCAGTTCAAGTGTTGAAACCTCACTGCTCCCAAGGGCAGACCAAATATACTTTCATACACGCAACAGCGTATAATGAGTAAACATTTTTCATCAGAATATTTCTCTAGAACTTCAGCGGGTTTGGAAATCTTCCAGTTCTGGTGACACATGGAAAAAGGCTTTCTGAGATGAAAAATCTTAAAGGGATAAAATTCTGTCATCATTTACTCACCCTCGTGTTGTTTCAAACCCGTTTGACTTTCTTTTTTCTGCGAAACACAAGATATCTCTGTGTTTTTGCAATGAAAGTCAATCTAGTTTGGGAAACCTGTTCGAAAACAGTCATTACTCTTGCAATTCTGTTTGTTTTTTGCTCATTTATGTGTTTTGCCTTTAAATATCACCCATCTGTATCAATCAAAAAACAGTAACATTCTCGAAACACTAATAATATATACAGAACATACATCCATGGATCAGCCGAGACAGACTAAAGTACATGTCTCAGCGATGCAAACGTTGCACAGCTGTGTGAAATGAGGCCATCACATTATGCAATTTTAAACAATCTTCAGAATCCCTCCAATTTCTCTCTCTCTCTCTCTCTCTCTCTCTCTCACACACACACACACACACACACACACACACACTGGGACTGTGAGCCAATAACCTTCAGCAGAGTGAAATGTATGTGCGTGCCTCTTCTCTCTGTTCTTGTAACACCATATTGTCTAATGATAACCCCTGTCCATGCCAGCCAGCTGGTAATAAATTTCTCAATCTGTATCGAAGTGAAACAGAGGTGCCCTGGGGTTTATGAGTTAATTATTCATTCCCAGTGTGAAAAAGAAATATTTATTCTGTTAAGTAAATACATCATAGCATTATATGCAGTTTGTCCAAATATTAAGTTTTAGGTGTGAAAATTTTATTTTATTTTTTTAAGAACTCTCTTATGTTCACAAAGGCTGCATTTATTTGATTCATTTGATTTCTATCTTAGCATGTTAATATATAATTTATTTCTGTGATGGCAAAGATGAATTTTCAGCATCATTACTCCAGTTTTCAGTGTCACTTGTTCCTTCAGAAATCATTCTAATGTGCTATTTTGCAGCTCAAGAAACATTTCTTATTATTATCGATGTTGAAAACAGTTGTGCTGCTTAATATTTTTCTGGAAACCCTGATTTAGGACATTTTTATAAATACAAAGTTCAAAAGAAGTTTATTCAAATTAGAAATCTTTTGTGCATGTAAAAGTCTTTAGACTTACTGTCATTTTTGATAAATTAAATGCACCCTTGTTGACTAAAAGTATTTATTTCTTTTAAAAAAATCATACTGACCTCAGACTTTTGAAGAGCAGTGCATGTAGCACTGATATAAGACATTAGACAGGGTTTCCCATGCTGTTTAACATCTTCTATTGTGTTGCTGTCCTTTCCCTTCAGCAATCAATTGCCTTTCCTTTGAACTGTGAAGAAAAAAAGGCTTCACAGTTAACAAATGCACTTTTGTTATCAGACTTGTACTCGCCAGGGAAAGGAATGGCTGCCAAGGTTTGAGGCCTGACTCAATTTTTGAACCTCAACGGTTTTGTTCCTTAAACTTAGTGTGTTTTATCCTGTGTAAGAGATCTGTGGGTGTTATACTCTATGGCTGGAAAAAAATGACTGAATAATGTCCCAAGAAATTATAAAAATGTTTTTTTGTTTTTTTTTATGAGCATCAATGTATTCAAGTTCTTTTCTGCAAAGTCAGGCCTGTATGGTATGTGAACACACAAAACAATATGAGTGCAACCACCAAAGCAGGCTTTAACAGTAAATTAAAGGCATGGACAGTTTTATTTCTGTAAGAAAAGAATGTGTCTCAGGTTGGAAATGGAGGCGAGACGAGCTGCCAAAATCTCCTCCATTCCTTCAAGATGTTTCTATACTGAGACCTTGATGAAGAGATCAAGTTTAAACACATTTATATCCTTTGGACTAGGATCTAAACTCCTGAGTCCTCCTGCAAGACAAAATGAATCCCGCTCGCATGAAGTTTGGATATGACAACATGAAAACGGAATAACTGAGAGCCTTCAGAAAACTGACCACAGCAACAATGTTCAAATCTGGGTTTTATTATCTGAGATGAATCCAATGGTAATGTTGCGGTCAGAGGTTTGACTGAGAATCCTCCAAATGTTCACCGCAAAGCTGTGAGCTATAATGAAATCCTGTGCAGAGGGAACAAAAGCAAGGCAACATGTGCAGGAATATTCATAAATCATCTCACACATACACGCCAGTAAGCTGTTTTTCAAACTAAAGCTGACAGCTTCTAATGAGAATAAAACATGCACTGCTTTCTCATTGTCACTGGAGTCATTCCATTCAAGGAGAATGGTAAAACAAAGCATTTTAATATTATTTAAATATTAATTAAAATTATTAATTAAGTAGTTCTAATAATTAATAAGTTCTATTTTAAAATGGTATTTAAAAACATGTTCATATGATGGAGTACTTTTTAATAAATATTTGAAAGATTGCTTACATTTTAACGTGTATAGACACTATTATATATTAATATATTATAGAATTTTATTACAGATTTTTTTATATTCTAGAAAAATATTATTATTATTTGATATATTAACTTCTGTTTATTTAACACACATAGACATATAGATTATATTACATAGATATTAGATGATATATAATATAGATATATTTATTATAGATTTTCTTATAGAAAATTAATAGTATTTATATATAAATAATACTATTTGATATACTAATTTGAAAATTATTATAAACTTCTGTTTAAAAAACTAGTTAATATTGATAGTTAATAAATAATAAATATTTTATTTAAAAAAAATTTTTTACATGTACAGCCAGTCAGTCAAATGCTGTTGCTGAATGTTGTATTATAGAAATTATATTACAGATTTGTACAGAAATAATAATATTTAATATAATAATTAAAAGTTATTAGTATATACAGTAGTATATATAATGATTATATACATTTTTACATAAAATTTAAAAAATATATTTAATGATCTTTGTTAATGAATTTTGGTTTCCCCATCAAACTATTTTTTTAACCTCGAAAAAAATGGCAATAAAAGGTAAGTGACATCATTTGAGTTGACATTTCAATATTTAAAAGTTTAAAGTTTGTTAGCTTTTCATATTCATCTAATGACAGTGACAGGATGCCATAACCTTGATAACAAAAAGAACAGGCGATTTGATTTGAAATGGTCCACCTTGTCTCAACATATTCATTTTGCACAATTCATTGACCCTTAAAAGACATTTACTATCCAACAGAACATCTTACAGAAATGGACCAAATGGAAAATGCAGCCTTATCCTGGTTTCGCGAAAGCCTAATTTATAAACAGCTGCATTTAATCGTTAATAGAATAAGTCACCGCATAATTTCCTGTGACCTGTCATTCGCTTGACCTAAAGTTACCTTGGTGCCATGACAGATCGGTCCACTCTTTCCAACAACGGCAAATGCTCCAAAAGTAAAACTGTCAAATGGCTGGAAGACCATTGAGTTTCCCTAAGCACAGCAAGAGCAGGAGTGCTGAGGAAATATAGTTCCCTAAACAACAGCGAGTGTTGAAGCCTGATTGATAGCTTTAAACTGAAATGAAATCATAAAACACGTTCATTTAATAAGTTGCCAGGATAGTATAATAAATCAAGTCGCCTAAAGAACCCACTAACATTAAAAATAGAATAGACTTGACGTGAATTACCGCAAATGATACACTGAAAGTCAGTCCCTTACTATGAATCTGAATATGGCAGTAAACAACTGAGAGAATGTTTCCTCGTAGCCCATCTGAGCTGTATGATATGCAGCGAGTAGAATACAAAGAGTTTTCAAGCAAATCTGGAGTCGTCCAGACAGGACTGCCGTTTATGGTCAAGCAGGTCCAAGATCATGTTAGCTAACGTCTGGAGATCTTGGCAGTAGACTGAGGATCTCCTTCACATCAGTGAGCCTGTCTAACAGATGGCCATAAAAAGAACATCACTTCACTGCATTCTTCTCTTCCTGACTCCCTCCTCTCATCTTTAGGAGTGCCACATGTGGTCAGGGGTTTGTGAAGGGAGCAACATAAATTGGAGTTGTCAGCCATAAATGTCAGGGCCCTTCACAAGCATCATGCTCAATATGTCCTTATCCAGGGTGACTCAGCATAAACAATATGCACGAGTGTTTTGAACTGGACTCCTGCACTATTGGTTATTGTTGCTGTTGGAGCTGCTGTTTAGAGGTTAGCGCATGTACTGATCTGATTATGTTGCAGAGACTGGTTTGAGTCCTACATCAAGCCAATAAACACTATTAAATATATATAAATCATAAAATTATAACTCATATACATAGTATTTTAAAGTATTTATTTCAATAAATATTTTTACATTTTTAAAATATATTCAAAATTATATATATATATATATATATATATATATATATATATATATATATATATATATATATATATATATATATATAGTATGTATGTTTATTAAAAATGCTTTTAAATACATCCAAATATATCTTTTCCATAAATATATTAATTTAAAAAATGGCCTACATCAAGTCAATAAACACTATTAAATTATATATAAATTACAAAATTATAAACTATTATAATTAACTGTTAAGTGTTTAAGTGTCTAGAAAACATAACATATTAATTGAATACGATAGATAGATAGATAGATAGATAGATATGTGTTATATAATGGCGTATGTACTACTAACATTATGATAATATAATAATAATAATATCCAAAAATATATCATATAGATCCCAATTATCAATAAATATAAGGTTTCTAGACACTTATATACTATAATCTGGACTGTATAATATATACTGTATGTGTGTGTGTGTGTGTTATAGAAATTATACTAAATATATAATACATAAAAATGCTGTAGCTTGTAGCTTTTAAATAAAGAATAAAACAAGGATCTTTTATCAGTATCATTATAAGTAAGGTTCATCTGTAAAAAATTTAAAAGATATACTAAAGCTCTTTTATGACATCTTAACCTTCACTGTTTCGCTCACTTCTACTCTGTTAAAGAGAGGCACATGGGCACTTCATTGCATTCTTTCTTTAGGAAGTGAGTGGTTTCAATGTAGGATTTGGAATTACAAGGTACAATTTCTCTCTCGACCCCTTGCATAGTATTTTAAATTGGTACGACTATAATTAGACAGTGGTATGAGACCAATCATTCTATGGCAACGGTGTATAAAACAAATGCATGAGCGATGCATTGCAAGCACAACTATTTATTAAATTATTCTGCAACACTCACTGGAGGAGTTTAAACTGGAAATAGAAAACTTTGCATTAATGCAGTGCATAACTATGTTTTTGTATTCACAAAAAAATCAATGTAGCTGGCAGCATCTGCATTCACATCCTAAGCTATTGCATAAACATAAATACAAACAAGACAACACAAAAACAAAAAGTTCTTATTTTCAATTTATTTGTAAATGCATCTGATGTATATCAAGAAAAATATATAATATTTATATATATATTTATATATTGAATTGTTATTATGTACATTGGTTTACATTTTACAGGGGACATTTATACAATCAAAGACGTGAGATACGTCAGTAGAAGAATATCCGGTACTCTCTGATCCAACGACATTTTGTACAAAGTTTGTACATACAGTATACATACATTCAATGTTGGCCATAAGCACCAATTTCACCAAGAATTTCATGTATAGACGGCAAGGAATGCAACGCTAACAGTACGCAACATCTGCCTGGGTTTCTGTTACTCGTGACGTATTTTTACTACGTTTTAAATGAGCGGGGCTTTAAAAGAACCGATCATGCATGGTTACCTCTTTCAGGCAATAACATAATTGGAGAGATATTGATTCTCCATGGCACTGGCTTGTATGTTAAACAGGCACAAACAGCAGCAAAACATCCCTATACTGTATGGAGAGAAATGTGTTTCCTTCATTCCAACAGGACTCTTCTGGTCTGCAAGAGGTCTGAGTGGTTCTGGTTTCTTCCTGCTCTGCAATATCTGAGCTGAGATCGGATTTCCTGACCACAACAGTTGCTAAATATTATAAGCAGAGCAGCAAAACGATACCGTAATCATTTCTACACGTTCCTCTGAAGCACAGTCAAGTTGTAGAGCAAGTAGAGAGCCAGAAGAAATGAGTTCCTGTCAACACACTATACGTGTGTATATACGTGGACACATCTATAGGTGCCTGTTGTGCCTGTTGGCGCAGTACAAAGAGCAAAGAGTTGATTCATCACCTCAGGCACTCTGGGTAACTTTGTAGTTGTTTCCATTTGGGCTTTTGTTTTAGCAAAAACAGACTGCATAGAACAGATTGCATTGTCAAGCTTGTTACGAATCTCTCCTCAAAATCCAATCCAACTGTATAATTTTGTTAAATATTAGCGTTAACTATCAGCACCCCACTGGGTATTACACGCATTCTTTAGCAAACACATGGTCAGCATGCCCTATCAGTAGTCAAGCTGTGTCCATGACTACAGTTCCCATGAAGAATGTCCTCTTTGAACTCCAGATGTGTCCCAGACTACATTTCCCAAGCTGAAGGATTTGACCTGCAAGCGTCCCCTGTGCGGGAGCTCGCGGCGGAGACCGGTTAGCACCTTGCAATTCCAGTTTCTGTCATTCAAGCTTGTCTCGCAGAGACATTTTGGCAGATAGTCCCAGGTCAAAAGAACTGACTGAGGCAGGTTAGAAAGGGTTGATCGTCTGTATTGACCTAGCTTAGCTATCAACTTACTGACTCGAATCGTCAAATTTCTCAGATATGAAATGTGCTGCATCGCTGTCGAAAATATCTTCTAGCCGCAAACACTTAACCACGAAAGCCTTGGCCCCAGCTGCAAACGCTTAGATTAGAGAAAGGCCCAGAAGGTATCTTCTTTTCGTTTTTTAACCAATGACAAAAATGAAGAATGAAATGAAGAAAAGTTTTGCATTATCAACTAAAGCATCAGGAAAAAATTCAATACTGATCAGAAGGCCCATGCACATACATCAAATGTGCGTGTTTTGACTTCTGTCAATTCGCTCTATGGTCTGTCCAGAGGCGTTTCACAGTTTGCTAGCATACAACTGAAAGTCAAGAGGAAAAGCCTCTGTCTGCCAATAGCTTATAATGGCACAGTCCAACCAATGATCAGTAGTTCAAATGAACCCAAGTGTTTTTGGTTTAGAGGAGCTAAACACGTTACGTTGGCAAAAAGAAGTGACTTTATCATGATTTTGAACATGGAATGTTGATGACTGGCAGATACATCAACAATTCATACCTCAAAGTACAACAAAAAATGCTTTGAACGTTACATGTTGCAAAAAAAATTTGTTCTCGAAACATAGAAAACAATCATGAATGCTACAAAACTACAATCTACGAAGCTTACGACATCCGTGAGGCCAACAAGTCAAGTAACAGTTTCAGAACAAACTCTTCTTCAGTTCATCCGAGCCTCATGTAATAAATTATCACAGTACCACAAATGAATCTGTCTTTCTCTCTTTCTTCTGTTCATTCGTTTGTTCTTTCTATCTCTATCTCTCTCCATGGCGGAGGGTTGTGTGGGGTCAGTGTGCAGTGCGCGCTGTCCTGCTGCTTCGTGGAAAGCGATGGACTTTGATGTGTTTGGACAGGTGATCGCTGCGGGCAAATTTCTTCTCGCAGACGGGGCACTGGTAGGGCTTAACTCCAGAGTGAGACCGGCGATGCCGTGACAGCTCGTCCGACCGGGAGAATCTGCAAGAAGATAAAGCCAAATATCAATGGTTGTGCACTGATCGAGTTCATTTTATACTGTAAAGCTGCTTTGGAACAATATGCACTGTAGAAAATGCACTACTTGGCTTTTTGGCAATAATATTTTTTTTTTTTATAACCATGTCTAAAAAAGGCCTAAATGCTTCAGTTACAGTTGTTTTGAAGTCAACATGGTCCTATTTACTCTGTACGTTCGTTGTGTTGCTCTTCGTAATCATTCATCTAAGTATACCAACTGAAACAACTATCCCTTACTTTTCAACACCATTCTGCTATATTACGCCAGTATTTCTTGATCCTGCGAATATCCCTTCCCGTTTTTCCTTGCTGAATATCTTATTCCATAAAGAAAGACATCAGATTAAGGACGAAAAAGGCCAAAAACAACATTTATCATTTACTTAAAAAAGAAATCACAGTGCCTAAATTAGTCAATCACTGGATAAACATAATGGAAATATATAATAGTGAGCAAAACAGATCATTAATCAAAGCCCATTTGGACAAGACATCTCATTATTCAAATTAATAAAACCCTACTGCATGTGTTCTTGTTCCCTTACATTTGTGATTTGGTAAGTAAGAGCAACCGTCACTCTGAAATCGGACAAAAGGTGAAAACAGTGCTGGAGTTACAAAATGAAAAGCATTGAATCAGAGACAGTGAAATCTCTTTCACAGGCTTTGAAGCGAATACTCTGACACAGAGCGCACGCAACGTCAAATAAAACTGTCAAACAATTGCTCAGTGTCTTCACTACTGAGCAGCAAATGGTTTGAGCTTGGAGCAGATCTAATGAGCAACTATATTTAACCCGGTGCTTAACCCAGTGCTCAAGTTCCAAAAGAAGATTTGCACCACATTCATGACCCAGAAGAGGGAAAACTCACAGCTTGTTTTTAGAAAATATGGAAGCATTTTCCTTAACTCGATTTGCAGTTCCCTCTTACTCAAGTTATGCCATATACTCTGCATAGAGACTCCTTGGAAATTAGTTATATTACATCTCTGGTGTACAAATAACTGTCAACTTTACACCTTTATACTACCAGCAGATATCTTACTCAATAATAAACATCTGAAGATAGTGTGCACTTGTGTTTGAAATGAGAAAACCAGGAGAACAAACTCTTGCTCAACCCCATACTACGGTTTCATATGAAGCCACAGGCGAGGTAGTATCTGTTTCTAATGTCCCGGGAACATGTGTAGAGTATTTGCAAGGCTATAAAAACCAGTCTCTCTCTCTCCTGCTTGGCTTTTCTTCCACTTTTACAACAAGCTTAGACAGGAACAGTACAGTTGTAGCTATGCTAACAGTAATGCACTAACTTTGTGCTGAATCCAAAAATAAACCCCCTGCGGCGACAGCATGACTAACAAAACTAACAAGAAGATTCTCATTTCATAATCAAAAGAGAAGACATCAGCATCTTAAGTCACATAGCTTATGCTAACTGTAGTGCTAATTAAACCATCATGCTTTTTTGACTGACAAAGTATCTCACATTCTGAAATACCACATGTATGGTATGTGAGCAAGTTTTTGAAGTATGTTGGGATGGGATGGTGGTGGACTAATTGTTGCCCTGTGGGATAGGATGGGACGGGGTGCCCCTCCTTGTTGGATGTCACAGCTCGCAAACAGAGCTGTTCCAGCACGCTCTACAGCACATGCTATTAACTTCTATTCAAATGCCCACATTTTTGCATTGTGGTCGAAGAGCTATTCCATTGCAACCAACAATAAGTACACTCTCAACTTGATTCCACCTTGCAAGTCTGTATTTTCCATTTCAAAACAAAAAGAGTTATGCTAAAGCACTTTGGTTCGCTCTACCACACTCATATGTTGATAATGCAAACTGTATCAGTTCAAATAAAGTTTTTCATGCAGGTTTTGACCTTATTAACCTTTGTGTGCAAGTTGCATAAAACAAAATATGAACTTCCTGGTTTGTTTCCAGGTGCATGGGGGAATAGCAAAGCACAGGACGTGTGTGCAAAGACGTTATCATCTAGTCACCAAGCCAACTGGTGTGTTTTCTAGTCAAGTACCATGTTTAAAGCTATTGTGTGTGCTTTTAGGTCTAAGAAATTTTCAGTCTAAGTGTGAGTATGGTTTTGTGTGTTTGTGTCACTAGGACAATTTTATTTGCGGAGTACCAAAGGAATGCTAAAAATGCTGGCAAAGCATTGCCGCAGCCAGGCTTGAGGCAGCCAATGGGGCATTCTTCTGTTGCTTTCTTCCCTACATCCATTTCCTGACAGTGTCCCGGAGACCTCAGTCAGACTCACAGACTGCTGAAGGCCAGTCATTGCCAACTGCTATCCAGAAGCAAGGCTAACCAAGGTCACTGATAACAACAGACCTCTCGAAACAGTAAGTCTTATCATACTTGACTAGAAGCTCTCTGTTGACGGCGCCAACTTACCAATCCGATTTTTGATTTTTTACAATAATTAGGTAATCTTGGAGGGTCGTACATGAAACTAGACAAACCAGTGGATCATTGACAGAAAAGTCATCTGAGAGAGGGACTTGGAACCTGGGAATAGCTAAATCCTACTAGTATTTTAAATACTACTGCGACCAAGTGCTTGAAGAATGTAGTTACTCAAGCTAATGCAATCAATTCAAGATTGCACTTTAAGAGTAAACACCCCCCAAGCATGCAAAAATACAAGAACCAAACTATTCACTTGAAGCTTTATCTATACTGTCAATCCTGACCTCACTACAACTGCAGGTGCACTTTAAACAGTATCCAGGCCTCGTTCAGTGAGATTGAAGCTGGACATAGACTAAGAGTAAACAAATGAAGCAGTGAATAGGGCAAAGTCTGCCTCTTCAGAGACTTTATCTAATCTCCAAACAGCAGAGATAACACAAAACAAGACCCAAAATCTAAGGACAAATTGTGAATGAAATTTTACAGCTGCAATACAAAGTCATTATCAAGCAGTGTTGGAGAGTAAGTAGCGAGGCTACTAACTAAACTACATTTATCAGTAATGTGACCGTAGTTCAGCTGTTTTCAAAATAGTATAGTTTTTTGCTCAAGCTAAAGTTTCAAATGAGTAATGGTACAGGATGACCACTTGCATGCTAAATCGCATTGTATTTCGCCTTTTGCAGCCTTTCAGCATAAGCGAGTTGAGGTAATAATCAAACATGTTCTACTTAACTGCTCTACTAAAATGTTACATATATGTAACATTGGAAAGTTTGAGTAGTTCTTGTCTAATTCAGAGGTGTCCAATCGTGCTCCTGGAGGGCCACTATCATCTTAGTAAAACACACCTGAACCTGCTAATTAAGGTCTTCAGGATTACTAGAAACTTTAAGTGTGTAAGGGCTGGAGGGGTTGGGACTAAACTCTGCAGAACATTGTCCCTCTAGGAGCAGGCTTAGAAACCCTTAATGTAATTGGTTCTTGGCAAGTAACATTACATTATACGAAATGCCTCAAAAACAAGGAAAATTAGTGACAAGCTAAGATATCTTTAGATTTGTCTAGTCCACATACTAGAGCTCTACCTAGTCTCTGTTTGAAGTTCATTCCTGGATGGTCAACAAAGATAATGATGTACCACACTGCTTTCGCAATAACTACAACTTACTGGAGTGAAAGTCCTTCGTACACATGCAGACCTTGACAGCTAACCTCTGCTTAAGTGGAAAAAAACCACAACTGTACAGAACAAAAACACTCACCTCCAGCCACAGCCAGGCCAAGTGCAGGCAAATGGTTTCTCGCCCGTGTGTCTCCTCAGGTGCGCCTTTAGGTGGCTGCTCTTGGTGTACATCTTGGCACAGCCAGGGAATGTACACTTGTGCATTTTAATAAGATCAGCTACCGAGCTCTTCTGGTATTTGTGACCCCCAACTACAAGCCCTGTTCCCTGGCCATCAACTGTTCCATTCTCCCCTAGACCTAAGGGCTTAGCGGCAATGGGAACTGGGGCGATACGGACAAACTTGGAGGAAGAGCTGTTAAGGCTGGCCGATGGGATCACCTGAGGAACCAGGGCGAAGGTTTGACCCTGGATGTTGACGAGAAGCTGGGTTATTTTGATGTCTGAGGCAGGTTGTGGTGTTGGTGTCGAGGGGGCAGTTTTAGTGCTCAGTTCCTGTTTCACTTGAATGGGCTGGAGCTGTAGGATCACGGGCAAGCTATTACTCTCCAACATCACTTCCTTCCCTGAAGAGTCCTCCTTTTTCAACGTGTTCTGAGGATTTGTGGAGTCCCCTCCTGCGGATTGTACACTTTTGGGATCAGAGTTGGCGTCGACTATGTCACTTGAGACAGGCACTGTTTGGTCTAAGCTTTGAGCCCAAGGTTCTGATGTAGGTCCTTGGATGCTCTCACAGGTCACTAGGCCCTCTCCAGCTTCCTCTTTCAAGGCTACCACCTCCATGTTCTCCTCCAGGAACTCCTCAATCTCCTCCAGAGTGGGCTGAAATAGTAGCCCCGCATGATCCTCCAAATCTCCAGGGAAAACAGGGAACTCGAAGCATTCCTCTTTGGTGGTGCGGTCCCGTCGTGACTCCCAAGCCAGACCCATGGGAAGAACAGGAGGGACCATGGGAGACACTGTGGTGGAGGATGGTGAGTTTTGGCTCAGAGTTAGGGACTGAGAGTGAAGGAAGTTAAGGAGGCCATCCTGACTCTCTCCACTTGAGTTACTCCCACAACAAGAGCCCAACACCTGAGACTCAGGGCTGGAACAGGAACGTGGGCTAGATGAGTCACTCAGGTTATCCTCTGAGAATGGTGATGGAAGCATATGGTACACCCCCTTGTCTGTCACCATATCCGATGGGTTGTAGGCTGGCAGCAAACAAGTGTAAAGAAAGAAAGTCTCTTCATCAAGCAGCAAGTGATCCACCATTCCTGGCTACTGCCTGTCCAAAGTGCGGCGACCACTTGTACAGTTCCCTGCTATGAACGATTCAGGTTTTCAGTCTATAAAAGAGCAAGAAACAAAATCAGGATTAGTAATAATTTGACATTTCATAGATGCATAACATTCAAAGTAATTTACAGTACAACAGTTTTAATAGCTGTCCAACTGAAGCAACCTTGAGAACAGACTTTTGATGAAGATATCAGTCATTACAATAATTTGTAAAAGGCTTTGGTCCTGCTGAATTCAAAGCAGTCCAGCTTTTGCAATGAGACTAACAGACTTACAGTAGATAGCTTGACTTCATTCAGAATGTCCTGTACACATGGTAATCAGACTACAATTAGTCCTGGCAGTTTACACACAGACACACACACACACACACACACACACACACCAGAAGATAGAAGCGATGTGCAATGTGCATTTAATCCTTTAAATATTCAATGACGTTGCAAAAACCAGCTGTAGACAGATTATTACTATGTATGTAAACAAACTCGATGCTAGGCCGAATTCAGATTCAATTACTCTTTTCTACTCCACAAGCACATTTAAAATCCAAGAAGCAGCTAAAGGCTAAGCTTTGTAGATGTGTGAGAGACTGGAAACAATTTACTGTAATAGCTGTATACGTCAACTCTAAAATAAGGATGTGAACATGTTACTCCCTCACAACAAGTCTTGATATAAGCTAAACCGTTTAGACAAGATAGCATTGTCTGCACACAACGAGTCTCAGATTATTGTGTTCGATTGGAAACAGATGATAATTGGAAACCAAGACTCTTGCCAAAGGAGCACATAAAATGATGTTATGTGTGAGACAACTCACCATTTAATCAATAAACTATGCTCAATAACTTAGTGTTTTCTCCTTTTTTGGTATGTGCTGTACTTGATGCATAAAAATATGTTTGGTTTTCTCTCTGGGGTGTTTTTCTTGTTAGCACGAAAGACTTACTGTAGTGCTGCTATCTGCATAACAACTGTAAGACATTCAAGAAGGCAACATTGTTCATTTCTGGGAATTTGACCACCAAAGCCTAACTTCAATACAGCAGCTAGTAATTTCATTATAGCATTCCTTGGCCCATGCACTGAAAAAAAATGCTTACATTGCAGCTACAGCAATGTAATAACCACTCCAACAGAGACTTTACACATATTATAAAAATAATAAGCAGAATAAGTATATAGGGGGACTGGGGGACTGGGGCCCCCCCATTTTTAAATGTAAATGGTAGTGTACAAGAATATAGAATCATTATTATTGAGTGACAACTACACCCAATCTTTCCCTAAGCAAAAATAAAATCTTATCACAACCTTAAAATATACAATAGAGTTCTAAGTCTATAGAACTGTCATTAGTCTTCGTCACGGTTGGCTTAAGTAGTTCATTAATCAGTACTAGAAATTTTGATTGGTGTTTAATCGCGGCGGTGATTCTAGCGCCCCCTGTCTGCTGCAGAATGACCGAGAATAACCCTGACATCTACAGGCAGTGTCAACACCCACGTGTTCACTGCAAACTCAGGAGGAGACAGTTTTTTCAAATACCCTTAGACACCTTAAAATCTCCCTTTAATTACTTTACATTACACTTCATCTCTGTGTTCCCATCTATTTACCTTGTCCTAATCATGTTTTGTCATTTGTAATAAAGTTTTCAAATTATGAGTTTTCAGAACTTTATTTTTCTTCATCAGTTTTTAAAAGTCAAAATGGTCGAAATATGCAATTAACGAACTCCAGGTAGTTTTTACCTACAAATTTAAGTTTTTATATAAGTGTAGATTGTTACAAAACATTACTGAAAATGTGTTCTATTATTTCCATTGCAATAAATTATAACTATATAACTAATTTAAAATATGCAAATCTTAAACTATGACAAAAATGGATGTGCATGCTTTATGCAATAAACTATTATTGCAAGCTTTGATAGCCTATATTTTGTTTACCCAGCCCTGTTTACCCACTAAAGCTGTTGATCTCTCTGTCTTTATATAGTTAAACTGTATAAATACACAGTTAATCCAGGCTATTCTGCATTTTTATGAGTATTATAACTCTTCTGCATTATGTGCCTCGCGTTTCGACGCAGCACATAGTTGCACGCAGTTTCCGCGCATGCCACGCGACTACTCGACGCGCAAATGAAAACATAAAAACAAGCAAACTCACCTCTTCAGATCACTCGCATTAATCCGTGGTGTTTAAAGTTCTAATACGATCCGTTTCTCTTTGCTGAAGAATGCTACATTAGCCGTTAAATGTGCCCTTGAGACATGAAGCGTCTCATGGCAGATCATGCTCTCGTCTCTGTAGTATTACGCTGCTGTCACACGATCTTGTCTTGTGGGCTTTAAGAGTAGATTTGGGGAAGGCTGCTGAAGGCTCGTCTGCTCCACACGCTGGGATTGGTAGGGCCGTCGATGGAGGCAGGACTCTTGCCTTTTGTCGTCAATGAACAGCTTTTACTGAAGTACACAAATGCTTCTGTCAACTGACCGACTGAGGGAACTTTAACTCTTGCAGCTGTGCTGTAATAACAGCGCATCTGGCAAAGAAAGTTGATTTAGACTGCAGAAAATGAGCTCAAAGTGCAAAAGTTGTCATGAACGGGAAGAGCATTAATGAAGTGGGTATTTCATTTCACATTTTAATAACAGCACTATAATACAATTAACTCTTCTCAAATGGTGGTTGTCAGATTAAACTGAAAAGATTACTGCTGGCAATTTAATATGGAATTAAAGTGCTGAAGTAAAGACAAAGTGCATACCACACATTTGAATGTGATAGCATGTTAATGACTGCTCTATTCATGCTTTTTCATTGATAAATAGGCTGAGGTTCCAAAATATTTCTGTGCCTTGGCTTAACTTTTAACCAGTCTAACTTAAAGGTATGGGAGGGAAGTAAGACTTTGAACCAGCCTTTGTTTTTTTGTTTTTTTCTTTCTTTCTTTTTTTGCAGCCTTTTCCAGGGTGTGCCCAAAGATCATGACAGAACAAAACAAGGCTTTCACACTTAAGTCAAACAAGTCCATTCAGTACAATAAGTACTGATAATAACAGGCGCTCAAATAGGTCAAAACAATATTTCTAGATAAGAATTTCGACCTGCTTAGGAATACAAGGTACTATCAATGCCATTAAAGGAGTAGCTCACCCAAAAATGAACTAAATAAGAATTTCTTTATCAGAACAGATTTTGAGAAATCACTTGCTCAGCAATGGATCCTCTGCAGTGAATGGGTGCCGTCAGAATGAGAGTCCAAACAGCTGATATAATCCACACAACTTGTCATCAATTAACACCTTGTGAAGAGAAAAAAAAATGCGTATTTGTGAGAAACAAATCCATCAAGGCATTTTAAGTTTACATCATCGCTTCTGGCCAAAATAAACAAGTCCATAATCCAATGCTTCCTCTAGTTCTCATATTTTATCTGGAAGCAACAGTTTTAAGTTAAAATGATGGATTTATTCACAAACTTTCAGGTTTTCACTTTACGAGATGTTAATTGATAGACTGGTGTTGTGTGGATTACTTGTTAATTATTGTGTTGTTAATCAGTGTTTGGACTCTCATTCTGATGGCACCAATTCACTGCAGAGGATCCACTGGTGAGCAAGTGAATGCTAAATTTCTACAAATCTGTTTCAGGGAAGAAACAACCACATTATAGTAACAGACAGATAGATAGATAGATAGATAGATAGATAGATGTGTTGTTAAGGATCATCTTGGAAGCAGCTTACACACGAGGTGTTGTTGTTTTCCACTTGTGGCTGTATGAAGTTACACAGTGTATTTTTAGTAGGGGGATCAAATTGGTCTCAGCTCACTCACCTCTTCATTACTTACTGACAGAAAATGTGTTTTGTTTTTATATGGTTTGCTAGAAGCCAAGCAAGACCCAAAGGTCTCGAAGCTCTACAGTGAGCGGTTTGATACTTGTACTGCGGTGAAGAGGGCACAATTATGGTGCCAGTGGGTGATTAAGTAATGACAGAGGGCAAACACAGACCTGTCAGCTGAAGAGAGTTAACCTGTGTGTGCATGACTGACTCTGTGACTGACAAATATTTCTGAACTTGAAAGCAAAACTTTGGTCAGAACTAGTTTGAGTTGTAGCATTTTCTAAAATATTATGTACGGTAGTTTTGGTTTATTATGTTTCCGATATTTATTTGATATTTTTTTAATTCTGATATTTTTCCTTTGAAATCTAAAAAAAAATTGTGAATTTACATACATTTTTCAAATGTATTTTATTTTATTTTATATAGTTGGATATTATGCTAAATTTACTTTTGGCTCACAACCCCTTAATCAAGTTACAAGTTTCAAAAGTAAGCAAGTAAATAAGTAAGTAAATAAATAAATATAAATAAATAAATGATTAACCAACTAACCATTACACAAACAAACAAACAAACAAATAGCTTTTGACCAATATTTATTATGAAGGTGCTATAAAATTATATAATAATTATATTGAATTAGTAATATTTTCCAGATAATATTTTAATTTATTTAATATTTTATTTTAGTACAATAATATCAAATGCCAATCAATTATTTATTTACGTTTCTTTTGTAATATCACATAATATTTTCTCATACAGTATAAATGAATCTGAAAATATATAGCTGCTTTATCATTATCTCTATATTTGGGGGTTTGGGGTTTGAAACCCCCAGTTTCAAAGAGCCTTCAAACAAGGAACTTAAAACTCCAAGGTGCCCGGATCTTTTCCTCAATCTCCTCTATGACTTCTCTATAACGGCATACACCACAATACCTGCACCGACTGCTTGAAGAACCAAGAGGAAGGAGAAAGGAGACTGAATCCATCAGCTGAAGAGACATCAGGACACAGTTGTCATCAAGAAAGACATGAAAGCCTTGAGTCATGAGTCCCAGTGACTCTTAGTCTGAGTCTGATAACAGACTGTTACAGTCCCTGGCAAAAGGAGAGAACATGCCAACAAACATCAAAAATGCAATTGGATTAGCTGATTTATTTATTAACTTAATTTTGAAGCAACCACTCAAAGTAAAATCTGTCAGTCAAACTCATCATACCGGACATATACTAACATACTCTATTACCTTTAAAAATAATGGTTCTTTAAAGGTTTTACAGCCTGATGCCATTAAATATTTTTTGATCATTGGATGCTGTAAGAGAACCTTATGAAGTTTAGTTGTTACAAAACAAATGGAGAAGGGACCCAGATAGGCTTCTTCTGGTAACAGATGATGCCTGGAACCAATAAAATAACCTGAAGAAGCTTATAACGTAACAAGAACAACAAGTATAATCAACTAAGAACACTATATATACAACAAAAAAGGATTCTAAGGTGCTGTAAAGAAGATTGTAGAACATTTACAGAGACTGAAACTGGAGAGTCGCCAAACAAGACAAGACCCACATGTTACATAAGATGTTTTCTGAACACTAATGCTGTCTGAAATCACCACATGGCTCGTGCCCTGCTGAACTTCCTCTCGTTTACTATGTGTCTTAAGCAGCTAAGAGTGTTTCTGTATCTGCTTTAGAGGATTACTGTACAGCCTTTCACCCACTTCCTATGATAGTAGACCAGACTGTGTGTGTCCATGTGATATGAGATTAAGCAAATATACTATCGTTTGTCATTTTTTAATGAAAACAAGCACTTTAAACAACAAAAAAAAACTCAAGATCACTCATTTTATTTCCATAATGTGATGTATTTCCTAGTGAAACAGAATATACTGTTGTTTCACTCCACAAAGTGACTGTAGGACATCTTTAAAATTCAAAGAGTGTCTATAGAATTATGTTTATCAGGCTTCAGATTTTCAAATGAACACTGTTGTGACAAGTGTTGATGAATGTGCGTTTGTATCATAACATATAAAGGGGGACAGAGGCTAGAGCTTTCACCACAGTTCACTGCAGGACACACCACTATCCCCCAGGATACATAAATCTTTGTCCCTTACTTTTCTTAGCTTGTTTATACCAGAAAAACAACACACCCAGAGTTCAAGGGGCACTTGCACTCTGATTGTCCTCAAGGTCGTTTTTAGCCACAGTGTGGTCAACAAGTAAATTTACACAGAATGAAAATTGCTGTTTTCCCTCTGCAGCCAAGGTTCAATGAACATATTCACAGGGGGTCAGTGCTGTTTTGGTCTCAAAGAAAGATAACAATGACGACAGACATAGTAAATAACATTATATAATAATAATAATAATAATAATAATAATAATAATAATAATAACAACAATAACAACAACAACAACAACAACAACAACATGATATGTATTGTTGTTGGTATCAATACCAGAAAACAACATTATTATTATTATTATTATTATTATTATCATCATCATCGTTGTTGCTGTTGTTGTTGTTGATGTCATCGTTGTAATAATAATAATATCATTATTGTTGTTGTTGTTGATTTTGTTGTTGTTAATTATGCAAACAAATCTTTAGATACAATTATTATTATTATTATTATTAGAATAAGTATTGTTTTATTTTACAAATTGTTACTTTTATTATTACATTACTACTAAGCAGATCATCATAATTATTATTATTATATTAGTAGTAGTAGTAGTAGTAGTAGTAAAAATAACCAATTTTAGATATATTTTTAACAACTATAATAAATAATAATCATCATCATCATTATTATAGTTATTATTCTGATTAAGAATATATATATATATATATATATATACACACACACATATATATACTGGCCACTTTATTAGGTACACCTTGCTAGTACCGGGTTGGACCCCCTTTTGCCTTCAGAACTGCCTTAATTCTTCGTAGCATAGATTCAACAAGGTGTTGGAAACATTCCTCAGAGATTTTGGTTCATATTGACATGATAGCATCACGCAGTTGCTGCAGATTTGTCGGCTGCACATCCATGATGTGAATCTCCCGTTCCACCACATCCCAAAGGTGCTCTATTGGATTGAGATCTGGTGACTGTGGAGGCCATTTGAGTAAAGTGAACTAATTGTCATGTTCAAGAAACCAGTCTGAGATGATTTGAGCTTTGTGACATGGTGCATTATCCTGCTGGAAGTAGCCATCAGAAGATGGGTACACTGTAGTCATAAATGGATGGACATGGTCAGCAACAATACTCAGGTAGGCTGTGGCGTTTAAACGATGCTCAATTGGTACTAAGGAGCCCAAAGTGTGCCAAGAATATATCCCCCACACCATTACACCACCACCACCAGCCTGAACCGTTGAGACAAGGCAGGATGGATCCATGCTTTCATGCTCTTTACACCAAATTCTGACCCTACCATCTGAATGTCGCAGTAGAAATCGAGACCAGGCAACGTTTTTCCAATCTTCTATTGTCCAATTTTGGTGAGCCTGTGCGAATTGTAGCCTCTGTTTCCTGTTCTTAGCTGACAGGAGCGGCACCCGGTGTGGTCTTCTGCTGCTGTAGCCCATCTGCTTCAGGGTTCGACGTGTTGTGCGTTCAGAGATGGTATTCTGCATACCTTGGTTGTAACGAGTGGTTATTTGAGTTACTGTTGCCTTTCTATCATCTCTAACCAGTCTGCCCATTCTCCTCTGACCTCTGACATCAACAAGGCATTTTCGTCCACACAACTGCCGCTCACTGGATATTTTCTCTTTTTCGGACCATTCTCTGTAAACCCTAGAGATGGTTGTGTGTGAAAATCCCAGTAGATCAGCAGTTTTTGAAATACTCAGACCAGCCCGTCTGGCACCAACAACCATTCCACGTTCAAAGTCACTTAAATCCCCTTTCTTCCCCATTCTGATGCTCGGTTTGAACTACAGCAAGTCGTCTTCACCACATCTAGATGCCTAAATGCATTGAGTTGCTGCCATGTGATTGGCTGATAAGCAATTTGTGTTACCAAGCAATTGAACAGGTGTACCTAATAAAGTGGCCGGTGAGTGTATATATATATAATAAAGGATATATTTTGATTATTTGTTCAGTAATGCGGTCATTAAAAAAAAAATTATTTTTATATTGTTAATTAATGTAATAATTGTCGTAATAATTATTGTAATTACATATAGAATAATTTTGTTGTTGTTGTATCCAATAATTAGATATCAGAAACAATGTTCAGAAACACTGTCAACAAAACATTCTTGTTCTTCGTATTGGTTACAATAACATAGTGAACCATTGAATCCTTCTGTCAGTCAACCCTTAGTAACCCTTGAACTGTCAAACACCTGTCATCTGGTAAAGCTATCTTACGTCAGAGCCATATCAGCAACAAAAACAAGCCAGCAGCTGAAGTATCCTATCGTCAAACATTAGCAACTGACAAACACATTTCTAATTTTATCAAATTGTTCATATTTTTATCACTGTTGTTAATAGTCCATGAATAATAGAGTATAATTAAAAAAAGGCACAATTTGCTGGGTGGAAGCACAATTTGAGTCTAAAAGGTACTTATTATGTAAATGTCTCGAGCAGGGTATCATTAAGAAAGGAGAAAACTTTCGTGTGGTTGAATTCTGGGTCAAAATAAAGTATTTAAGTCTTTCACATACCTATAAATACCAGCAACCTGGACATGTTAATTTCCTCCCCCAGTGAAAGGTGGGATGGGAGACCTTGCGTCTCAAGACACTAAACTCTTTCTGAACTTTATGCAGGTCACACCACCAGAGGATAACCGGACAAAACCAAGTCAGAATACTGAATGAGACAACACATAAAAGACTCATAAGAATTCAAAAGACAGAGAAAAAAAAAACAATCCATTGTAATAAAATATTAAACTGTGAAAATCATTATAATGAAAGATAAAAGCAATGTAGGAGCTCTGCTAAAAAAAAACTGACTAAGTTGGTTGGTTTGCTGGTCTTAACTGGTTTCAGATGGTCTCCTAGCCAGGCCAATCTGGTGTTTAGCTGTTTACTGTTGATCTCCCAGCCTGACCAGCTAAAAAGTGTCCAAAACCCATCTAAAACCAGCCAACAGACCAGAATGTGAATTAACTTAATCTAAAAAGATTTTGAAAATCACAGAATGCTTTTGGTCCCAATAAAACAATAGTTATCATTTATCATAATTTGGTCATCATTTACTCACCCTCATCAGGGTTTCTGCAGGTGTTATGATGGTAAATTTAAGATTTTTTAAAAGACCTTTTTAAGATCAAGTAAAAACAAGGAATAAATTGAATGCACACAATTAGTCAATATGTTCTCTAAATGTCCAGGAAGCGCAAATTAAGCTGTATCAGCAACACTTGAAAATGTAATTTCCAATGTAATTTTGGTAATAATTTTTGCTATCATTGCTTGCTTGTTTTTGTTTTTTTGGTTTTTTTTTTTGGTTTTTTTTTCCAAGTGCAAATGTCTAAAATGTCTTAAATCAAGAAACATTTACTTGATAAGAAGTCTTGTTTTGTGATAAATGTATCAAAATGGAGTTTAAGATTAAAACAATAACAATGGGATCTGAAAAATCAACTTGATTCAAAGGAAAAAAACAAGTTTACAGCAAGTCATACCTCACTGACAGATACCTGTTCTTGTTTCAAGCATAAACTTTTGTTCAGTTTTTCCAAAAACAAGACTTCATTTCTTTATTTTCCATCTCAAGTTAATGTATCTTCATTTAAGGATGTTTAGATATTTGGATAGCTGGAAAATAAGACAAATATACTGAGAAAGAAAAGTAAAATTTTTGTAGTTCATGTAACATTTATTGTTATGATTTTATGAATTTTAAACTTTCGGCTTAGATTTCAGTTTTTTTAATATAATACTTTAATATCATTTAATAAGGCATTTTAACACAAAAACTCTGCTGTTGCTCAAACACTGTATGATTTTTCTGATGAGATTAGGGCTGCAAAACGATTAGTCGCGATGAATCGATTCAAAATAAAAAATGTTTGTATAGATTTTAAAAAATATTTGTATGTATTTGTATGTAAACACTTGTATATAATTTATATTATATATAAATATAAATATTTTACATATAAATCTAACGTATCTTTCCTTATTTTGAATCGATTAATCGCAACTAATCATTTTGCAGCCCTAGATGAGATATTTTGTAGATTGTCCAGGCTGTTCTTTTCCAGAAAACAGTAGATGGTGACCAACTATCAAGATACACACAAAACACACAAAAACGAGCTATAAAAGTATTAAAGGATTCTTCTGTAAATCTTCTGAATCAATGCAAGTGAAAAATGAATTCAAAATTTGAAATTCAAGGTCCCAAAAAGTGCAACTTTTCAATGTAGCTCACTTTCAAGTCTGCAAACACAAACATTTTTTATGAATGGCACACTTCCTATCACCTTTATCAGGAGTGTCTTTAGCACTTTAGCCCCTGTGATACATGATAAGGGCCTGTAAGATGCTGAACTTCAGCAGGGCTTGAGAAGACAGAACACCCTCCGTGAAAGCCAAGGCCTCAAGCCTTTCGCACACAACAAGGCTGAAGCAGCTAAATGACCTGCTGTTAAAGCAGCGTGCTAATGTCACAGGGGGAGTTAGAATTGTTTTAATATTCATTTCCAGACATCCTGTTGTTCCACTCTTAATAATATCACTTTTTTGTTGCTCACGCTGGGTGCATATCTCAAACCCTATGAAGCTGATTAAAGCTGATGGGGGTAATTTTTTCGATGATAAAATACTTTTTTCATATTCCAGCAGAGATAGCAATAAAGTAAACAATTTGTAGGTTGATTCGAAGGCTTTACCCCCAGGTCACCCCAGCTGGTGGACGCCAATATGTGGACAAAAAGGCTGTTTCTGCGTGCAAACATAGCTGTGAATATGCAGATTTGTAGTAGATTTTATTAGATATAATTCCAAGACTGTATGCACCAGCCGATGTATATTCTCTAAGAGGCATTAAAAGCATAGTGTCAGAAGGCTGAGAAAGTAGAAACGAAAGCGGCCATTTGCCTCCTCAGCAGCCTCGGCTGAACACTTACAAAGCACATCAAGTGCAATTATGTAAATTATATGTAACTAGTGCAACTCTCAATTTCAGTGCAATTCTCCTGGGCTGTAGGCTGTACACTTATTACTCACTGTAGCACTAAATTGCCTTTTCCCCCCTTGTAAACTGCATTTACAATATAGTGTATCTGTTCATGTTTGTTCACCTTTGAGTGTATATTTGTTGACTTGTGCACTGATGACCAATCAAATCTCAGTACATATACTGCCTATAATGAGATTATGATTTAGAATTGCCTCAAGTACAAGGATCTGAGAGCATTTCACATAAATATGATCTTGATGCTAAAGTCTAGCAAAAAAAAAAATCTGTAAAACATTAATAAATAGATACATAAATGGATACCATTTTGGTAACACTTTTCAATAATTGTCAATTTGTTAACATTAGTTAATGCATTAGGTATCATGAACTAACAATGAACAACAATTTGTACGACATGCATTAATCTAGGTTAATGTTAATTTATAAATACTTTTGTTAATGGTTAATTCTCGTTTGTTCATAATTAACCTACATTAAAATTTCTGTAAATGTCTTCATTGTTAGGTCATGTTACAGTAGATATTGCATTAATGTTAAGGAATTGAAATAGTGTAAGTATTTCTAATTAATATATCAGTCATAACACCAGCATTAGCATTCAGAAATTAGTTCAAGAAATATCTGCTTCATGAAAACAAGAAAACTAAATTACTAAATAAATAAATAGATCAATAAATACAGTTCAAAAGTTAGGGGCAGTAAGAACTTTATTGTTTCTTTAATAAGATTACATGTATTGTAGCAGAAATACAGTAAAAACAGTAATATTGTGAAATATTATTACAATTAAAAATAGCTGTTTACTATTGTAATATATTTTAAAGTTATTACTAGTATTCCTACTTCCAGTCTATAAATGTTTTTACTGTCACTTTTGATCAGTTCCATGTATGCTTGCTGAATAAATGTTTTTGTTGTTGTTGTTTGTTTGTTTGTTTGTTTGTTTGTCTCGTTTGTTTGTTTGTCTCGTTTGTTTGTTTGTTTTTTGTTTTTTGTTTTGTTTTGGGGGTTTTGTTTTGGGGGTTTTTTTGTTTTGTTTTTTTTTGTTTTGTTGTTGTTTTTTGTGGTCTTTGTTTTGTTTTAGGTTTTTTGTTTTGTTTGGTATTTTGTTTTGAAAAACAAAACCTTACTGACTTACCCAAGATTCTGAATGGCAAATAGATTGATAGATACTATGAATGTGAGTCAAGTAATGAGACTATATAAACAGCAAATAATTGGTGAGTAAATAATGACAAAAATTCTATTTTTGAGCTGACTACCCCTTTAAGACAGCTCCAAACCAATGCAGTAATGCACAAATCACAAACACTTTGAATTTGAAGGTGGCAATAAGATGAACAGAGTTTGTTGCGAGAGATAGAGAGAGGTGTGTTGAGGAGTGATACCACTGTTATCTGAAAACATAAACAATTTATAGAAGCGACACTAACGCTACTAATTTTGCAGACAATTCTGAACCGTCTTTGTCTGCATCATTAAAAAATGACTTCAAACGCATTGTTACATAAAACCAGTGGAGATGAGGTAAGTGGAAACACGCAGCCAAATCTGTCATTGTTTTCCACTAACAGAGAGCACACTTCACCAGAAGCTAAGTACACACGTCCATCTCCCTCAGAGCCACTGTTGATATTTGCCCAGTTTCCCTGAGCTAAGCTCGCATCTGACATACTACCACATTCTGACAAAACAGTTTTTGTTTGAGCCTCTTTAAAATGTTCCATTTTCAACACGTTTGCCTTATTTCTTTCCGATCCCTCGTTAAAGCAGGCAAAGCGTCACGAGCTTGAATGATGCTGTCCTGCTGTTACTTTTCCAGCGCAAATAAATAAAGTGAAGAATATATAAACACCTGAAAGCCATCAGTCCACAGGCAACTTAGCAGCGTGCGTAATCAATCTGACTGGAGATGTTACGTATGCTAATGAAACTTAAAATCCACAAACTGCTTTTTTTCCATGAATGCACAAGACACGAGTGAGTGTGTTTAGTGTGAGCTCACTGCAAATGTTATGAATATCCCTGTTCTTCACTGCTTACATTCTCTACACCCTTTAAGATGATGAAACAAGCTGTTTTCGCAAAGCCAGCCAGTTGTTGCTGGTAATGGGAAACAGGTTAAGAGGGAAAACAACTAGTTTGATCAGGATCGGTAAACGACACCATATTTCTTCTACAGCCACCCCACCACCTCCTCCAGACCCAGGAGACAATATTTCTCAGAAGCACAGGCGCCTCCTGTGTAACGAGAGGTCGTTTAACAAGAATTCGCATTTATGAGTAAACTCTGGTACCCTTGTGTCCTGGGACGTCACTTGTGTTGCACTCACGTGCTGCTCCCCCGGCGAGAGCTCTATAATGTTGTGCTTTCATCGATTTTTCCAACAATCATCCACCCTCATCTTTGAGCAGGAAGGGAAAAGAAAGTTTTGAAGGAGGTTCTGAAGCTCAAAAAGCCAAAAACCTACAAATAAGAGGGAGAGAAAACACAATAACAGAAAAGTGTTAGAAACGGTTGAGTTTTCACGTGCCACTTTGTAAATATAAACCTTAAATGTAAATCCAAACGGTAGACGTGGCATACCTGAGAGTTCTCATCCAGTGAAACAAGATTTGACTGCCAATTTACATTTTAAATGACATTTTAGGCACATAACTACATGCAAAACCAGATTGAAAGCTTTTCGATTTAAAAGGAAAGTTATTTGTTACTTGAAATAAAATAAACTTTAATTAAAATACTAAAATAAAATAAAATGTATGTTTACTTTATTTCAGCTAGCTGCCATGGCATAATTTCTCATTTTAGTTTATCTTGATGTACTAAAACAAAATTATTACTATTTTAATTAAAATTAAAATTAAAAATTATAACTAATTCAAAATATTAAATCAAAATATCATATAATGTATATAATATATTAAATTACTATGAAAATTTTTAAAAATAATAAAAAAATAAATAAATATTTACTCCATTACCAAATAGAGACCACTTTTCACAATCCAGATGATTTGTGAATCCATCAAAATTTTCTTGTTGGCTTTAACTTTTACATTTAAGACTGCATACTTTATATGTAGCCTAGATGCATTTTTAACATCTTTACAATACTAAATGCAAGTATTTTTTAATTAAATATCACCAAAAAAAGATTGAGATTCTCTGCCTGTCAATCATTTTGTGTGTTTGTTATTGCTGACATAAGGTTTGCTCATAGGGTGTGGTTGACGTTAAAGAGATCCTTCACACAAAATCTGTCATCATGTACTACCCTCATATGTCATTCCAAAACTGTATGACTTATGACTTACTTTTTTTCTGTGGAACATAAGATATGTTTCGGTGTTTTTTGTTGTTCTTCAAAATATCTTCTTTTGTGTTCTGCAGAAGAAAGAAATGCATACAGGTTTGGAAACACATGAGGGTGAGTAAATGGTGGCAGAATTTACGTTTGGGTGGAGAATCCCTACTGTAAAAATATGTGACAAATAATGAGAAAACTTTAAATGGTTTCAATTAAAACTGGAAAACTTTTACTGTGCCTCAGAAGAAAACAACAGAAAGCTCCAGATTGAGTTATTCAGTGTAATTGATTTGCCGACTAAACTCTCCTAACACATGGATTTTAATTGCCTTTTTATTTCAGTATTGGATGCTGATCCAGACCCCTATGGAATCTTTTGTGGTTTTGGATCCGAGTTGCACAAGATGTTCCTCGACAGCACCACAAAGATCTCAGCTCTAATGAGAAGCAGTAAAGAGTCTTTCCCTGTAAATGCTTTCATCGCTGTGGATCTGCCTCTTCACGCTCTCCCAAATGTCCTCTGCTGCGGTCGATCAATCCGCTGTGTGTTTCAGTTATGATCATTACCTAACAGCTCCACTTAGACCAAACATAATCTAATCTAAAGGAAAAGGAAGTAAGAGCGTCGAGATAATGTTACAGTCAGTTGTATGTGCTTTTCTTTTGCTTTCTCTCCATTGAGAAAGAGAAAGTGAGCTAAACTTGAACTAAATGCTTATATAATCATAGTTACCACAATCTAACCCTAAACATACTGCAAAAACTGCATTTTTAGAACTAAAAACCTCTAAAGCATGATTTATGGGTGGTTTTTTTTTTTCAAATGGGAATATCCCAAACATTCCCAAAAGGAGGTTGTGTCAAATTAAGGTCACTTCTGAGGAAATCTGTCCCCTAAGTATAGCTAAATAAGGGGCTGAAAACCCCTTAACCTCCAATACAAACATGCCTTAGCATGCACTGCTAATAAGAACTTGCACTTTGAAGATGTTTTCTGTTACCACTAGAGGACAGTGATCGAACCAAATGTTCCCTTACAGTACTGCATTTACCCACCTCTGTCTCTCTGAGGAGGATTGGTGAGAATATTGTATAGGTGCTGGAGAAGCGTGTGTGGAGAGGTGTGAGGGTAAACTTAACTTTCTGGAGATGTTTACTCATCAAGATCCATGTGGGAGAAGCGCTGGAGGACTTGAATCCTCTGAGAAGACCCATGGGAACGAGAGGAGAGCCAGAATAGTACCTACATAAAACACACACGCTGTATCTGTCTGCAGGGGAAATGTTTGATGAAATGAACTGAGAACGGCCAACGTGTTGCCAGGCAGATCATTCCCAAGATGTTGAAAACAAAATTTCGATAGTTGTGATTTTAAAACATGTAAGAGATACACAGGTTCCAAAAAGGGATTCCGCAAAGAACCTTTCAGTAAATAGTTTTAAAGAACCATTATTTCTTATAGTGTGAAAAATAATCTAAAAAACCCTTTTCCACTATTAAGAATCTTTTGTGCAATGGAAAGTTTCTTCATGGAACCGTAATACCAATAAAGTTTTCAACTTTAGAAGAACCATTTTTGGTTACTCCAAGACCTGTTCAGTGAAGTTCCAAGAACCGTTTTTAAGAGTAAAGTTTCTAAGAGTGAAGAACATTTTATTAATCCAATAAACCTTTTCCACTACAAAGAACCTTTTGTGAAATGGAAAGATTCCATGGATGTTAAAGGTTCTTCGTGGATCATCGATGCCAATAAAGAACCTTTATTTTTAAGAGTGCACTTTTAAAAATAAAGGTTCTTTATTGGCATCAGTGGTTCTACGAAGAAACTTTGCATTGCACAAAAGGTTCTTTATAGTGGAAAAAGGTTCTTTGGATTCTTCTTTGATGTTCTTCACAGAAAAAAAAAAAAATAAATAAATATGTGTTTGTTTGGAGAACCGTAAATGGTTTTTAGTGGAATCACTGCAAAAAAATAAATAAATAACTAAATAAATATAAATTAAATAAATAACTAAAAAATAAAAAATCTTTTGGAACCTTTATTTTTAAGAGTGAAGAAATCTACACTTTTAAAAATACAGGTTCTTTATTGGCATCGATGTACAATTAAATATCCAACCAATAAGGTATCAATATACAGTATGGTGCATACCTAATTTAAATTGTAAAGTATATTTTTTATTTAAAGTGCAATTGTATGTAATGGTTGCATTCAATGTACTGATTTTATGCTGACTTTAAAACAAAACAAAAAAAATTGGGTCTGGATATTTTACAGTATTGAGAATTTACAGTTATGAGAATGTGGAAGGGAGAAATCTTGTCTTAACAATGCATGACATCTTAATGGTCCTTTTTTTTGGCATTGATGGTTCCATAAAGAACCTTTAACATCCATGGAATCTTTCCATTTCACAAAAGGTTCTTCATAGTGGAAAAAGGTTTCTTCTTCATGTTCTTCATTCTTAAAAAAGAGGTTCTTCAAAAACTTCACTGAATGAATCTTTGAGGATCCATAAATAGTTCTTCTCTGGCATCCCTGTGAACACCCCCATTTGAAACCTTTATTGGTATTATGGTTCCATGAAGAAACTTTCCATTGCACAGAAGATTCATAATAGTGGAAAAAGGTTCTTTAGATTATTAAAATGTTCTTCACACTAAGAAAATATATTAAGATCTGTTCACTGAAAGTTTCTATGAAGAACCCTAAATGGTTTTATGGAATCACTGCGAAAACTCCTTTTGCAACCTTTACTTAAGAGTGAAGAAACCTACATCATGCTTCCACATTTACAAAATTAGTTATGAGAAAAAAATATGAATTTTGATCTGTTCTTCACACATAACTATCATATGACTTGAAATATAGCACTCTAATCATATGAACTATTTTTTGGTGCCGTTTTGGAGCTTGACATCTTCGAGATACTTCTAAACATCCCCTTTTGTGTTCCATGGATATGTAGCCACATGAAGGTGAGTAAATGATGACAAAATTAAATTCCTTTCTCTCGTAGGCAGTAGAATGAAATGTGCATACCCACAAGCCGACATTGAGGACAGACGGTAAGATCTATCTCCAGCGGATGTCAAGAGACCCTTGAGTGTCACACACAATCAACACTTCACACTGATCACCACTGGAGACTCATCCCTATAGCAAGATGAGCTGACTAATGCAGTCTTGGAACATGGTTTGCAATACAATTCACTCTCAAACTACCATATAATGTAGTTTGAGAATGCAATGCAATGCTAAATAAATAAATATAAGCTATCATATAATGTGCTTTGGTGCTTGTTAAGGCTGTTTATGCTTTAGGACAACTGCTTTGTCATATTCTCAGAGTACAACTTGCACAACATCTTCTCAGCTTTTACCTCTGCAAACTGTGACACATCCATCCCTTCCTACACACATGCAACTGGAGGGAATAAAGAGTTATATATTCACCACCAGATGCCAGTCAAGAGCCTACATTAGAATTCCAAAACATGAATATACACAATCTAACATATAGACTTACTCGAGTTGCTCTTCTCGAATAGTTGTCATCAGGTTTGGTAATTATAGTTGGTGACGAATTTAACTACTATTCGTTTAATAAAATTGTCCTGATTTACTCACCCTCATGTCGTTCTAAACCTGCATGGCGTTATTTCTTGAGGGAAAAACAAAAGGAGAAATTCTGAAGAATGTCCTTGTTCCTCTTTTCCATGCAATTACAATGAACGGGGATTGACAAGATTCACAAACGCACACCTCACATCCATCCTGTAGAATAAGCATGGTAAACTCTTCAGAAGTCAGCACAAGACGTTCATGCTTTATTAAAAACACAACAAGGAGATATAAAAGGAACATCTTTGCCTCAAATATTGATACACAGCCTTGGCAGGAATGTTTTACATGGTAGCACTTTGGCACAAGCAGCTGTTTACTATAGCTGTCTTTACTATGAAACAACTATCATTCAAATCTACAGTTCAGCAACAGTTAGAACATTTCCGATAGATTACTGTATATATAAATATGGAGAAAACGGTATTCAACATGAAAGTATCTGAGAAATATTTGATCACAGAAACAAGGGTTGTGACAGAAATACAGCCATAAATTGTGGTGAGATGCAATAATGCATGTCAAATGTTATTGCACTATTCATTATGTACAGCAGAACGAAAGAATGGAAAAATTAACGATTTCACTGGAATGATCCAATCTCGGCAAACATTCAATGAGTCTACAATCATTTTTGGAATGAAATTTGCAACATGGCAGTGTACGCAAGGGTGAACCCCACGAAAAATGTCAAGAAATGTCCAGGTCATGTGTCATCTCTAATTAATTTTATTAATTATTAATGTTATTTAAATTTTAATTTCAATATCAATACTGTAAAAAAGACTAATTATTTAAATTAGCTATGCACCAATGTTAACTCTTATTTTTTACTATTAAAATGTAATCATTTTCTTATGGACGATAACCGATAAATCAAACCGATATTGATATGAAAATTCTATAATATTTTGTCTAAATACATTAAAAATAAAACACTTCATAAAAATAAAGTATTTTAAATGCTACAAGTGAATTTAGGCATCACAACATTGAAAACAATTATAATGTACAGTATGAAAAATAAATATTTATTTTGATATTTGCTGAAGGCATTTAACAGACAGATTAGTGTTTAAATTAGTGTTTTTAAAATATAAACTTTAGGTGTGCATTAGCAAAACCAAAGATAATCGAAATGCAAAAAAGGATGTACAATTAAATATCCAACCAATAAGGTATCAATATACAGTATAGTGCATACCTAATTTAAACTGTAAAGTATATTTTTAAAGTGCAATTGTATGTGTATATAATGGTTGCATTCAATGTACTGAATTTATGCTGACTTTAAAAAAATAATAATAATTGGGTCTGGACATTTTACAGTATTGCAAATTTATAGTTATGAGAATGTGGAAGGGATTAATGTCATACTTAATGCATGACATCTTAATGGTGCTTTTTTTTTTTTTTTTTTTTTTTTTTGATTTGGGGTAAAATATGACCCAGACGTTTCTCCATGAGATTCACCTGTAAAATCCACATTTGTCCCTGCATTAAAAAAAAAAATAAAAAATCCCCCTCTTTTCCTGCAGTTCTGCTGATCACCTGATTTATCTTGCTGATTTATCTATGCTGATTTATCACCTGATTTATCTATGCTGATTACACTCTGGATATTTCTTCCCTCAATCTTCCTCTCTCTGGTTGAATTGCACTGATTGGCACCTCTGTTTCTGCAGGTAATTAGCTGCATCCACTCGAGGTGTGCGGAAGACTCCGGGTGCGTCGGTGTTCCCGCACAGGCATCTGTTTTTTTACCACACGTAACTACTTATTAGCTCCTTTCAAAATCGGGCACAAATCAGAAAATATTTACACACTCAAGCGTGTGCCGGCGCAACTAATTCAGCCAGTGAGAAAATGAAAAAATATCTTGGCCTAAGAAACTAGGTGAAATATAAAGATGATGATGATGTTAAAGGTGACCTGTGCATGTGTGGTTGGGTATTACGGCGTACAGCACAGCCTGTGCAACCACACACTCCGTCTGTCTCTGCCGGGTGTGAGAACACAGAGTCTCATGTTCCTGGGGAAATTTCAGTAAGAAATGTCCAGATGATATTTCAACACAAAATATGATATTTACATGCAATAAAGGCAGTCTAAAGTGTCTCTAAAGCTTTAAAAAGTCATAGGATACTAAATTGTACCATATTTGTGAAATGTGCAACACATGAAAACCAAAACTGTAATTATTTAATTAAACACAATTATAACATGATAAAAAATTATATCATTAAACTTAATCAGGGCATAAAAGGGGAATTTTTTTCAGCATTTAAACTTGAAAAGGCTTTTTGAATACATAAAAATTATGTAATTTAAATAGTTATTTAATATGATATTAATAATTCTAAATATTCAATAATTATCCAATTAAATAATTCTATGTGAGACAATAGTTTTGTAACATATTTAATAAATATCTAAGAGTACCATATTTTTGGAAGTCTATTTTAAGGATTTTTAATTTTATTTTTCATTGTGACATTATTTTCATGACAATTTAGTCCATTTCTCCTAGTCTACGTACAATTGCATTTAGAAATGTACTATATAATTTCAGTAAACAATTATTTTTTTAGGTAATGAGAGTTTAGAATTTGAGAATTTGAAAAAATAATGTCTTAAAGCAGGACATTTCCATTTACTGTATATGGGATTCATTTATTTTATGTAATTTGTGTTGCATTTCATGTAAAATTTATATTTATATTTTATTGTTTTTCTCATCTTTTATTTTTTGAGAAAATATGACCCAGACATTTCTTTGCAACAATTTCACCCTCTTTTTTACTTCCACATCTTCCATGCCAAGGCAAGCACAAACTGTTGTTTTTTGATTGATCGCTGGCTGATTATAAAATATAACACCACACATTTACATTAACGTGTTCCTGATTTCAGTTGATTATTATTGTAACTACATTATGTGCTACTGCTAACCGATGTGGAAAGTAAAAATGTGTGTCCCCAGCGATGGCCCCTGGGGGTTTCAGACGTGAACATATAGCTGTGTTTGAGGGAGAGGATAAAATACTGCTCTAGGATCAGAGGTGGACATTTATCTGAGGTGTGGGAGACGGAGAGAGGGCTGGTCTGGGTTCAATGCCTCTGCTCTTCATGAACGACAGCAGCTGGTCGGGTATCTCAGCCAGTACATCCTTGGCCAGTCGGGCCATGCTGAGCACCTGGTTCCCGGATCGGTCAATGTAGTCCCGGAACGGCACAAACTAGAGAAATAGAGAAATACAAAGATGAATCTTTTTAAAAACAGCCTTTTAATTGCACTAAACAATTTAAGGTAAGGTGATAAAAAAAAATATTATAAAAATTATAAGTAATCTATATATATATATATATATATATATATATATATATATATATATATATATATATATATATATATATATATATATATATATATATATATATATACATACATACATACATACATACATACATACATACATAATATATATATAAGTGCTGTCAAACAATTAATCGCAATTAATTGCATCCAAAATAAAGGTTTTTTGTTTACATAATGTATGTGTGTTCTGTGGATATTTATTATGTATATATAATACACACAGCATATATTTTGAAAATATTTACATGTATTTATATATAAATATATTTAATACAAACATTTTTCTTAAATATATATGTCCATATGTGTGTATTTATATATGCATAATAAATATACACAGTACAGACACATATATTATTATGTAAACAAAAACTTTCATTTTGGAGGTGATTAATCGTTTGACAGCACTAATATATATTATTGCTGTCAAACAATTAATCGCATACAAAATACATTTTTATCACACACACACACACACGCACACACACACATTTATATATATTTATACATATACATTTTAATATAATAATAATAATAATAATAAATTTAAATATTTAATAACGATAAAACAAAACAATATGTGGCAAAATAGTAATGTAACATTTCTAATAGTATTCACATAAAAAATACATTTGTGTCTGTAAAGATTTAAAAAGTCATGGGATACCAAAGTGTACAATATTTAACTTATAAAACCACTTACTGTAATTATTTAGTTAAACATAATAAAAACAATTTTGAATCAAAAGAGCTAAATTGATAAAAAGGAAAAATTATTATTATTGTTATTGTTATTATTATTTCAGTATTCAAACTTAAAAGGGTTTTTTAATTTCAGTAAAAAATGTAAAGTAAGCGGTAAAAAAATATATATATAATATATCAAAACCACTTACATACCAAAATGTATCATGTTAAATTTATTCTGGGCATAAAAGGGAATTTTTTTTTCAGTACTGAAACTTAAAAACATTTTGATTTTATTTTAAAAAATGAGAGGTAATTATTAAAGCATAATAAAAAGTATATACAAATTATATAATAGAAATAATGATTTCATATTATAATAACAATTATAAATATTTAAAAATCAAAATAGTTTTCACAATTTAAAAAACGCAGTTGTGTCTCTAAAACATTAGAATCTCATGGGATTTGAAAGTATGTAAACATACCACCACTCTTTTTCTCAATAATTTTCTTTTTTTCTGCCATGCTACAGTATATTGCTATATGTTTACTTTTTGACTGCTTGTCCTGAATGTTGTACTTTGCAACAGTTTTAAAGCTTTAAAAAATTCAGTATTGGAGCTTAAAAAGGCTTTTTGTTTGCACTAAAAAAAAAAGAAATCAAAAAGGCAAAAAAAAAAAAAAAAAAAAAAAAAAGCACGTGGTAAAATTCTAAATATTAAATAATATTAAATAAAAGAGGGAAAAATCTATTTTTTTCAGAACTGAAAAAAGACCAAAATTACCACATAGAGATGGATAACATTATGTACCTGGACAATGTCTCTCTCAGCAACACGTCCCCTGGAGGACACCCTGACCTCATCTCCATCCAGCTCTTCCATTGCTGTTACATTATCACGAGAACAGTTACGTCACATATCATATTCTTGTTTTGAGAACATATCTGTTTGCAGTGCCATAATCTCACCATCAAATTCAGCAGGGCCGACTCCCACAATTATGATTGACATGGGCAGGGATGCTGCCTATAAACAGGGAAGGGGCAGCAGTATGTGATCAATGCCCTGCTAAAAAGATTATTGTATTTACAGAACATTGTGAAGGTGTACAAGCAAAAATGACTCACGGTGACCACGGCTTCTCTAGTCTGTACCATGTCGGAAATGACACCATCTGTGATGATCAGTAACACGAAGTACTGAGAGCCATCTGTCACCTCTGATGCACACCTGAGGATTTACAGAACGCTTAGCGTTAAAAGCCTCTATATTTAAGCAAAACAAGAACATTACTTCTCAGAAACTGAAAATGATTCAGTATGTCTGGTTGCACTAAAACTCGTACATTTCAAAGTTTCAGTTGCTATAGAATTATGAGTGATTTCTAACGGACCCAAGTTAAAACAAATATTCTGATGCCTAGAAATGACTTTGGGTTACAAGAAAAAAAAAAAAAATAAGGGTTTGGTCACTATATGGTTTAACAAGTACTGCTAATAATTTGGAGATTATGGTTTTGGTTTATAGCAAGTCACTAGAAATACCTCATTATTTATCTAAGCCTTTTTCTGAACTTTCCTTATTAAATCTGTCTGTTCCATCCAGTTCATCGACCCTAATAATCACCTCCAGATATGGTCTCAGTGGCGAGCTGAGAGAGGAGACTCGTACCAACTCTGAAAAGTTGACCACTTCAGCAGCGGCCGATCAATATCTGCCTCTTAAAGCACCTCTGCAGTTCTGGGAGTTTGATTTTCTTCAGATTGAGAGATTTAGCTGGATTTGAAAAAGCCTTGAAACTGACAAGGGCAATTAAAAGCCTCTTCACATGTGTGTACAATCTTCTGTCATGTTGTGTGATGAGCGGTTCATGATATATGTGATATTTGAAGCAAATCAGAGATTTTTTTAATTCAAACCTTACATTCTTCTTCTGTGCAAAATATTCATACAGAAATGATTACTTTGAAACTACATTGATGATTACATTGAAATGAATTATGTTCAATTAAAAACAGAATAACAGAGTAATAGCATAAATAAATAATGTTGGCCTTAATATAATAAAGGAAAAATTGCCATTTTAAATAAATGAACAAATAAATATTCTGTATTTTTTAACAATAAATGCAATTTATTATTATTATCATTATTATTATTATTAATAATAATAATAATAATAATAAAGTAGCGGTAGTTGTGGACTACGGATGAAAAATAGCCTTTTGCTAATTCTGGTACATTTACAGAAATGTTTTATTAATGTGCAATGTCCCTGTTAACTAAACAAATAATAAAAAAAATAAAAAAATCAGCCAATATTCTATATAATAATCTTTAATCTATACTGTAAAAAAAAAAATCAATCTAAATTTTCTAAATTGTAAATAAAACAACTTGAATGAGATTAAGATTACTTGAGTATGTTTTCCTAGAAAATACTATTTCAGTCTTTCTGCTTAAAATTTCACATTTATTCAATATGTTACTTGTCTTTTCTTTGTAATTAATTGTTAAATTTACTAGCAATTTCAGAGAAAAAAAGGTTTCAAAAATTGTTTCAAATTCTTTCAAAACTAAAAATTTAGTGTTGAAATACACTAATTTTTTCATTGTAAATTTTACATCCCTACTTTTGTAGCTTTTGTATAAATAAATAAAATTCAGATAAAATTCAGAATTATTTTTGTTAAATATTCTATTTCACTAAGACATTTCTCTATAAATAAATAACTAAATAAATCAAATTTAGATTAAAATCGGAATTATTTTTGTTAAATGTTCTATTTCACTAAGACATTTCTTTATAAATAAATAAATCAAATTCAGATTAAAATCGTAATTATTTTTGTTAAATATTCTATTAAGACATTTCTCTATATATAAATAAATAACATTTTGATTAAAATCTGAATTATTTTTGTTAAATATGCTATTTCACTTAGACATTTCCCCTAAATTTCTTGCACCAAAGCCATATTTCATATTCATGCAACCATTTTCCACCAGTACCTGACTCTTAAATTTAAACTTGTTATTTTTGCTACTGTACTTGTGACACTTCATGAAAATGACCTCTCTTGTGACTGACTAACCTCTTTATATTTGAAATAGTTCAAATTCTCATTCATGCCGTGATATTTAAATTTCAAATGTTAATGTGCTCGTGGCTTCACATCACGACCATACTAATTTCTAAATGACCCATTTTTGCAGCTCAGCTTCAGTAAATAATCAGTGACTGGAGAGGGTGCTTTGTGTTGTGAGTGCTGCCTACATAGCAGTACATCAAAATCTTGTTTCCAACAAACATGAAAAATCTAGTTTTCCATGATATGTTCCTTTAAAATAGTTTTTTTCTGCGTGGTAAACATCAGACCTCGACTGCATCTGAGCAGCAGGTACACTGAGTGAAGTGTTAGTCAAGCGCAGGATTCTGGAGGAGTCTTTGGAGCGCGTGTGCGCGAAAGTGCATTTGTGTGGAGAGAGGACAGGCTTTAGAGTGAATAACAAGTGGATAGTGACAGGAAGGAGTTCAGCTCGCAGGGGAGACAGAAAAAAGAGCAGGGCAGAGAGGCAGAAAGAGAGCTCAACCTGGTGTCAATTGCAGGAGAACTGTTTAGCTTACTGTGCCACCTGGTTGATGACAGGGGCAAAGTTGGTGGGGCCGTAGAGCTGCACTTTCCGGAGACAGTCATAGTACGCCTCCAGCACGCCTTCGATGCCGACGCAGTTTGCATTCTCACAGTCCGAGTTCTGCGAGGTCAGAATACACACGCATTCGAGAAGATCTCCACAAGTTCATATATAACACATGAGGAATAACGCCAGTCGTTTCTGACTTATTCATACTGGACTGAGGCATATTTTATATTGTTATATGCGATGTACAAAGCTAAAAATTCATGACAGCATAGTTTAGCTTTAATAATGCATATCATGTCTGTGTGGTTTGTGTTCACCCAAAAATGAAAATGCTGTTACTATTTGTCATTCCAAACCCTTCTTTATTCAAAATAAGATATTTTAACTGTTCTTGTTTATACAATGAAAGTCAAAGAGGTCCGATGTTGTCTATTTTAGAAAAAAGATTTTGGTAACACTTTATAATAACTGCACACTGTGAATCATTAGTTAAGCATTAGTAAATAGTCAATTCATCCTTTATAAAGCATTGTTCCAACATTAATAGGCATTAGTAAGCAGTTTATAAATACAGCTATAAATGTTTTGTTCTTGAGCATATCTATAATGTTTAATAATTGTATTTTCATACTTTATTAACGATCAATTTATCATTTCTAAATTATTACGTTATTTACAAACCAGTTATTTAGGAGTTGTCAGTGGTTCATAAGATCATTTGGAAAGTGTAAGTAAATGATTAACAAACTATTTAAATGTACATATATAAATCTTATTATTTAGACATGATAATAGTTGTTCTGTGTGTTAATAACTGCTTTATTGTCACATATTCCTGCTGTAATTCATGATTAAGTCAGGTTGTTATAAAACATTTAGTACTTGCCAGCCATCTATTTGTGTGAGCTCATCTAAAGTGAGGACTATTTACACCTTGTAAAGCATTTACAAAGGAGATTTAAAGGCTCATTTATCCTCCAAAAAGAAAATTTAAACACAACACAGAGGGATACAGAAAACAGAAATATTTTTTCAAGATGCAAAAAAATGAAACTGTACGGCTGTGCACTTGACAAAAAATGAAAAATAAACCTCTGTAATTTCATAGAAAAAAAAATTCAAGTGTACAGTTGTACAGTTTCATTTTATTGCATCTTGAAATAAATATTTCTGAGTTCTGTATACTTCTGTGTTGTTTGTTTATTTTTTATTTATTTATTTATTTATTTATTTTTTTGTTAGGAAGATAACTGAGCCTTTAATCTCCTTTGTAATAGATGTGCTTATAAATCAAGAGCAAGGCATTTACAGCTGTATTTATAAACTGCTTACTAATGACTATTAATTTTGGGACAAGGCTTTATAAAGGATGAACTAACTATTTACTAATGCTTACCTTATGATTCATAGAGTGCAGTTATTATAAAGTGTTACCAAGATTTTTTTTTTTTTTTTTTTTTAAATTTAATTTAAGAATAATGAAAAAGTCATACAGGTTTGGAATGACAGAGTGAGTAAATGATAACAGACTTTGCATTTTCTTCTTTGAAACATCCAGCATTAGGCTACTGTTGTGTTATTGTGTGTGTTTTTTTAATCCTATAAATCCTACTATATCATATTTGATACACAAATTTCCTTTAAATTATCTAAATGATCAAAACTTTGCTAAAAACCTGTTGTACACGATCTACTAAACATTTTTCGCAAGTACTTTTAGTATCATTCTTAAACCATCCACCTTCAGGTGTCTTTTTTCTGTTAAATCTTTAATGATTTTTATAAAGTAAATGTAAAAATAACTTTCATATTGTTAGTAATATTTCAAGATGAACAGTTACTTGGCTAAAGCAACTTCGGTTTACTTGATTATTCATATAGAGTATATATATATATATATATATATATATATTTTTTTTTTTTTTTTTTTATCACATTAAAATGTGAGTATCAAATATAATAAATCGGGCTTTTGAGGAAGATTTATTTGTACATCTTTCAGTCAAAATTGCATTATTGGATTTATTTCAAATCATGTTAAAATGTGAGCATCAAATATCATAAAACAGGCTTTTGAGGAATGTTTATTTGTACATCTTTCAGACATAATTGCATTATTGCATTTATTTTACCCCCCACAATAGTTCAATCATAAAAAAAACATTTAAATATCATCTTACTAATATATTTATACATATTATTGGAAAATATAGATTGACAATTAATATTTATATGCATTTTATGAAAGTAGTCCATTATACTGTTATAATGCTCTCATTAAATTTACATTACAAGCTATCATAATTTAATCTTACTTTCTGGCAATATAAATATCAGCAATTGCACCAAATTGCAAATTTTTGCACAGTTTGGGCCTCTAAATAAAACTGAGGTGTTTCTTTCCTATTCAAGTATGAGTTCCATATTCTCCCATGTCATACTATATAAGTAATAAAAACCTGATGCATCAAATATTATACTCAACAAAAAACACATATGCAAACTTTTTAAAAGTTTTTCTATATTTAGTTAAAACTTTTATATATACATATATATATATATATATATAAATTTTATATTTGATATGTCAGGCATTACAGAGTTAATGATGGCTCTTTTCAAGCTGTTACTCACCAGGGGAAAAGCATGAGAGATCTTGCCATCAGGAGGGAGTTTAGCTCCAAAGCCGTAGGCAGGGAAGAGTTTGTCACTGTCATAATCCTGGATGATTTCCCCCACAGCTTTAAGGGCCATGGCGTACGCGTTCAGCTGATACGGGTTCATGTAGTGGAGCGATGTCGGCTGTGATGGGTTTCCTGCATTTAAGTATCAATCAATACAAGTTTAGACACAAGTGCAAAGACATCGTGGTCACTTACATCAATGTCGAGCTCTAAATCTAAAACGGACATGAGACAATCGCATGCCACACAAACACAAATGCTTATGTAATGAAGATGGTCTTACCATTAGAGGCGGTGAAGTCTATGGCTACAGTGAAGTTGAGCTGTGTTCTGTTTTCAACATTGAAAAAAAGTCACAGTCAAAAGTTTGTAACCAATGCAGTATATACATATGGATACTTGATATGACATGCAATTTTACATGTCCAGGGTGTATAAATATATATACTACAGTTCAAAAGTTTAAGGTCAGTAAAAAATTGTTGTTGTTGTTGTTTTTAAATTAAGATTTTTAATTCACCAAGGCTGCATTAAATTGATCAAAAGTGAAAGTAAAGACATTTATTTTGTTACTATATATATATAGCATTAAACATTAAGCAGAACAAGTGTTTTCAACATTGATAATAATAAGAATCATGTGACACTGAAGATTGGAGTAATGGCTGCTGAAAATTCAGCTTTGACAGCAAAGGAGTAAATTACATTTTAAAATATATTAATATTGAAAACCTTAAAATTTATCAAATTAAAGCCTCTTTCAGAAGCATAAGATTCTTTTTCAAAAACATTTAAAAAATCTTACAGACTCCAAACTTCTGATTGGAGGTGTATACAAAGGCTACTAGTTCAAATGCTTCCGTTTTGTTTATTTATTGCACATTACAAATATTGTTATTAGCATAATAGCAAAACCTGAATTGAAAAACTTTTTTAGAAGATTTTAGTATTCATTTTGTCTTCCTTTTGTTTTAATGACAGCATGCAGCACTCGAGCTGACATGAACAAAACCTGATCCATATTACTCATACTTCAAAGGTAGCAAGACACCTGACCTTTAGTACAAAGGAGTTTGCATACTCAATGTCACACATTTGATTAGTAACCTAGAAATAGTCCAGAGTTCAAATAATATAGTCCAAATATCTCCTATTCATTTGAATTCATTTGCATCATAAGTTCTTTGTTAAATGTTCCAAATACTAATACTTTGTTTATTTCAAGGTTTAAATTTAATTGATTTTCAACATAGAGCTTTTGGATGCCACTGTATATGCAAATTTATACTAGACAAAAAAACCTATAAATGCATATTTATAGCAATACTAGTAAATTATGCTGAAACTTGAATTTAAACTTCTGAGCAAATTATCAAAATGCTTCTAACGTTAAATCAATCAATAAATAAATAAACAAATTCTCGTTTTTGTTTAAAATATACAAACATATGTTTTTATCAAGTCAATGCATAATTAAAGGTCCAGCTGTAATTAAAAGGCAAGCATATGGTATGATATACTGGTATACTGAATCACTGCCTTGATTTCAGTTGTCTGGAAATGAGTGTGTGATGTTTGCTTTAGAATTTTTTTTAACATTTTTATTAGGGCTGTCAATTGATTAAATATGTGCTTCTTACTTATTCTTTACTGCCTCTCAGTAAGCATTGTTTGGGAAGCCAGGTTTCTTGCTGGCTACTTTCAAAAACATCAAGGCTTGAATGCATGCATGACTCCAGTTATGGAATTTATGTAAGTGATATTGTGTCAATCACATTAAATTAATACATCATATTGACAGCCCTAATTTTTATATGATCCATCAAACTATTTGACCATTACTGGGTTTACCACTGAAGCACATAACCAGAACTAGGTTGCAATGCATAAAAATTTCCTATATTTTTATTCTATTCTATGTGTCAGTATTCAACACACGCTGGTAATGCCTGAAAAAAAAAAAAAAAAGGTAAGTGAACTGCCCTAAAGGCTCAATGACATTAAGATCCACTCTGGTTTATTGGTATTGTCCTGATCGCAAGTTATTCAGATTGACTAATCATAATTCCACAAAAGGTTTACACGCACACCTATTCCAGCTGCTCTCTAACCAGTAAATCTGCATCTTTCTCCAGACTGATTTATCCAGGGACTTTTAAGGGGCACTCACCCGCCTCGAATGAAGTCCACAAATGTGTACTCCGATTCCACTTTGAAGGACAAAAGTGTTACCTAGAGAGAGTGAAAGAGAGAGAGAGAGGAGAGATAATGGAAGTCATTATGAAAATAAATCAGAAGATGAGAGCGCTTGACAGGTAATCCATTCACATGTACCGTGCCAGAGTTGACATATTTCTTTTTCCTGCCTTTCTTCTTAGGATTCAGAACCTGAAAGAAACAAAAAGACACCCATCAAGCATGGCTGAAAGAAATATGACATATTACTGAAGTGTCCTCATATGTTTTTTTTTTTTTTTCTCTTATGATTCATGAAACATTTTTGGCACTTCATGAATACAGCCCACGTTGTTGTCCCTTTACTTTTTTGGAGGCATTAGAAGCACAGGTTTTATTTATTTATATATTTATTCATTTAGCTAAGTTAGATATGTTAGATAAACAATTATATAATATAAAAATGATCACTGCATGAAAAGTAACTAGTTTTCAACATTAAATCTGTAACTGAAACTGTATCCCCTCTTCACTTTCTCTGTTGTAATGAAAATGAAAATCAAACAACAATGAATGAATTTATATTCAAATCACTGTAGTACAAAACTATTTTAAACATTTTAACGCACAATATTTAGCTGTCCAACATTTTTGTATAATTTATACACATATAAACAATACATACAAAAATAAACCCACTCATACAATATTTTTTTAAATCCTTTTTCACTTTTTAAGATTTGCAAGTCTAATTCTTTACCCTGGTAAGTGTTTTTAAATCACATCAAAATAACTCTAAAATTGCTAAAAGTGTTGAAAAATTATGTTTTGCCAGAACTCAGAATCAAAATTTATTTGTAAAACATTGTTTTTTACCTCATAAACATTGAATTGGCTCTGTCCACGAGACAGTTCTCTATAGCTGGTCGTAAACTCTCCGATGAAGTCATGACTGGAGAAAAATGAAAGCGTTTACTTGAGCGAGGAATATTTAATGAACACTGCACGAGCATGCTGTGAAGAAATTATTTTGGCTAATGAAAATTTGACTTGAGACATTCTTATTATGCAGGATAATTTATGTGTTCATAAACACAATATTTACTACCCACAAGCCATGAAAAACAACGTACCTTCCATCTCTGTCCCAGTCATAAACATCAACCTTCACTGTCCTGGAGAGATTACAAACAAATCAAACCGCACAGCAAGTCAATATCTAAAATTAAGTGCAGACAGCCTGAATTTTCTCAAAAGGTCAGAGTATGACAGCAGCCTGGTGAGTCCACAGAACCAGTCCAAAATAACAGCAGCACCGGCCGCTGCCTCACTCCAGCTGACTGCTGGGATTATTCCGACTGCCACAGTGACACAGCTGCCCGTTTCCACAGCTCACGGCACCAGCGGCGTCTCGTTTAAACACCTCAGAGCTCGCTACACAAGTCTGAGGGATGCTTTAAAGGTGCAACAAAAAATCTATTGCTCTCAAAAAGCATAGACTCCTATCAAAACGTCAAAGATGATTTGTTGGGGACAGCCATTCAAATGTACATACAAATGTATCTCAGAATGCATCCAAGAATCTAAAGCATAACATATATTATATATACATATATATTTTTATCATATTTTTACTGTATTAGGGCTGTCAAAATTATGCACTAACACACTTTTTTGTTTGTTTGTTTGTTTATTTTGATTTTGCGTTGTTAATGCATTTATTCAATATGATATGATAACTGTATCAGTCTCTTCTGCACTGAAAAAAATGACTCATTGGATTTACTCAATTTTTTTAAGGTAAGTGGTTGCAATCAATTTATTTTAGCTACATTTAAATAAACAAATTTAGTTGACTAACTTTGTTTATTTAAATGTAGCTAAAATAAATTGATTGCAACCACTTACCTTAAAAAAATTGAGTAAATCCAATGAGTCATTTTTTTCAGTGTGTGTGATTTCAACAAAATGCATTTCTTATTAAATAAAGAAAGACATTATTTATGTATCAGGATTATTACAGTTAACTAAAATGAAACTAAAATTAAAACCATTAAAAAATGTCATTACTTGAAATAAGATAAATATTAACTGAAATAAAGCATTTAAAAAATGTTTTATTCCATTTTATTTCATTCTCATTTTTATTTAGATTAACTTGATGTGCTAAATGACTAAAACTAAAACTTAAATTAAAAAAATAATAAAACCTATATAGACATATATATATATATAAACAAAAACTAAACATGACCATTTTAACATTTTAATAATAAAATTTTTTAATTCAATTAATCATTAATTAATTATTATTAATTATTCACAGTAAGACCTGGAACATGTATTAAGAAAGTAAATAGGGTGAAAAATGACTTCATGTCAACATTAAGTAGCCATGCAGCAGGGTTGTGCTCTTCATAAGGTTTTTTAAGCACCTCACCTGTCATAGTCTCCGTTACAGAGAGCTCGCACCGGGATGGTGAAGGGCTGCCACACGGGGTTCAAAGTATTCTTTATCACCTCTGTTTTGTGACAGATAGTGAACCTACAAAAGCCAAATCAAAAAGGAAATCTTACTTAAAGGCTCGTTATGACACCTGTACAGTTTTCTTTGAAGGAATACGTTTGAAAACGAATACCAACCAAATACAGCGAAACATCAATAAAAGTGGTTATCATCAAGAGCAGCTCATGGTGGGCATGAAGAGCCTCTTGGGTTTCACAACACTACCATAACCCTCTGTTATCAGTCAAGTGAGCTGACACTTATGGATAATTTTGAGTTTTATGGGGTTTTATGTTCAGTCTAGAAACATTTAGCTAATACCATGTCCTAACCAGGCAAAAAATGATTAAAAAAGGGCAATAAATCCTTGCTCTACAATGCTTTCTCTTTCAGGACAGTTGCCAAAAAAAAATTAAAAATTCAACCATGTCAGTCTACACACAGCAGGACATTTTATTGGTTGTTTGATTTCTGATTAAGTTTTGAGCTGCGATGATGGTGATTAAATGATGATTGAGTTATCATTTTTGTTTGAATTATGCATTTAAGGAGCTATTTGTACCTAATCTAACCATTAAAAATGACTTCTGTTAGTGTAATTTAATGTAGCAGTAGTTAGGCTGATCTTTTTTTCCTTGAATAAAAAAATTCATTAATTTAGGTTACCTGACTAAAGTGCATGTTGCATCATGCCTGGTTAGGGCATGTTGTTAAAGGAACAGTTCAACAAAAAATGAAAAATTGCTTTAAATGTACTCACCCTCAGGCCATTAAAGATGTAGATGAGTTTGTTTCTTCATCAAAACAGATTTGGAGAAATTTAGCACTACATCACTTGCTCATCAATGGATCCTCTGCAGTGAATGGGTGCCGTCAGAATGAGAGTCCAAACAGCTGATAAAAACATCACAATAATCCACACGACTCCAGTCTATCAATTCTTGTGAAGTGAAAAACTGCATGTTTGTAATACGGCTAAATATGAGTCCTCCATCCATAATATTGCTTTCTAAAGTAAAAAAGTTGTCACATCTGAATCATGAGAGAAACATGCACAGATCAAGCACTGTTTACAAGTGAAAACAGTCCAAAACACATCTAAATATGTGCCTTTTTTTGCTGGAGGAAGCATTGGACTCATATTTTGACCATAAGTGACAGTTTAAAGTCAAAATTCCTTAATGATGGGATTATTTCTTATAAACACGCAGCTTTTCACTTCAAAAGACATTAATTGATGGACTGGAGTAGTGTGGATTACTTGTGGACTTCTGTGATGTTTTATCAGCTGTTTGGACTCTCATTCTGACGGCACCCATTCACTGCAGAGGATCCATTGCTGAGCAAGTAATGTAATGCAGAATTTCTCCAAATCTGTTCCGAAGAAGAAACAAACTCATCTACATCTTGGATGGCCTGAGGGTGAGATGATGTTCATTAGTAACAGGAAGCACAATAAACACTCCTTTAGGCATTCATACTCACGTGCCGTCTTCATTGCTGCGGTAAAACACCAGGAAGGGATCAGACTTCCCGAAGAAATCCTTCTTATCCAACTTGTTAGCACAGAGTTGCATGGTTGCAATGTCCTGTTATAAAACACTTGATTACTTCAGGATAGATGGGAATAGAATATCCCAAAAATAAACAAGATGCACAAACAAGCAAACAAAACATGCACCCCTGACACAGAGTCTTCAATACTGGCACTATTACATCCAACAATGCATTTTAATCGCTGGCCTCAGTTAACATCTCTCCAGAGCAGGAGTTCAGGACACAACAAAGGCAAAATACTAGGACAAGAAATCAATTCCACAGAGAGGATGCACTCATGTTAGAGGAGAACAGCAATTGGTTCATACATATTAATGTTGAGCGGAGGTCTCCAGTGTTTAGCTATTTATTGGTGCTGTTCTCTTCAGAATACCAGATCTCTGGGGAGACCCTCAAGACCAGGAGGGAAGTCACACATGCAACAGATTTAACTGGATCTTGATAGAGAATGTCTAGGGAGCACTCGAGGAACTACGGTCCGGGTGTCACACCGGACAGATAGCTCATCTGCCTTTTAAAACGGCCATTTCTCTTGGGGAGAGTGAAGCTGTATTTGAGGTGAACTGTCATGGCTTTCTGCCAAACACTCCCTGTAGCTACATGCTATTACAAGGACACAGAGGGATGAAATTGAATATATATACATAATTTCTGTCATCTGAAATGATATTTATGTGGTTTTATGAACTGGCCCAAGGCACTGAAACAGTCAAATTGTGACTGAAAAAAGATGGACGGTTTAAAAGAGTTATTAACATGGACAGGTCAAAATAGTGAGCCAAATGCTAAACTTGGCATGATCTTGCAGTCTTGCTTTGATTACCAAGTCTACAAGGGTTTAGGATTAAATGTGAAAATATGTCACATTTCACACCAAAATTGTTTTCTTATGCATCATGACATTTTCAGGACCATTAAGCACATTTACCTCACCAACCTGCTGCATTAATAAAGATACTACTGTTCAAAAGTGGGTTCAGTAAAATTTCATGTTTCACCAAGGCAGCATTTATTTTACCAAAAATACAGTAATATTGTAAAATATTATTTCAAATTAAAATCATTGTTTTATATTTAAATTTATTTTAAAATGTAATTAATTCCTGTGATGCAAAGCTGAATTTTCAGCGTCATTACTCCAGTCTTTAGTGTCACTTGATCCTTCAGAAATCATTCTAATATGCTGATTTGCACCTCAAGAAACTTTTCTTACTATTATCAAATTTGGAAACAGTTGTGATGCTTAATATTTTTGAAAACGACTGATTGACAAAGTTTCAAAGAAGCATTTATATGAAACAGAAATCTTTTGTAACATTATAAATGTTTTTACTGTCACTTTTGATCAATATGTGTTCAAAAAATGAAAAAAAGTCTTACCGACCCCAAAATTTGTACGTGTATATTGTATATATATATATATATGATAATTCTCATTTCTGTGAAACATTTTTACTGTATTATTTTAAACCAACATACAGTGAAGTGATACAAAATTAATACTTCCATGATGAATGAATACTCAAATAAAATACATTATTATTTATTTATATTTGTTTGTTTTAGCAATAATATGAATTGGGGCAGAACATGTCCAATTATCATAAAAATAATGTTGTAATGCAAAACAATTCTTAATGGCCCTACAAGCTATCATTCCTTTAAACAAAATGTAATATTGATTAAAAAAATAAAACATGCAGCAAATTAATGCACAACAAATGCTTAATGATCTATAACTATTTTAATATATCATATGTATCTTAATTATTTATTTATTTATTTGAACAGCAGTAATGTGATTCAGGCAGGAAATGTGCTAATTACCTTAAAAAAATA